>NNCB01000208.1:0-22727 GCA_002317545.1 Scenedesmus quadricauda | reverse complement strand
GGGGCGGCGTGACCATGTTCGTGCAGCGCAACCAGATATTGCATCTGCTTCAAGGTCGGGAGGTAGTTTTGCATTGATCGTATATAGCAATGAAGGGGCATTTTTGAACAAGCAGGTCGATTAAAAAATCGTCGCCAAAATGGTGCGGATCGTTGGCGACGGTTGTTCGCGCATGATAGCCAGCGGCATCGGGGTCTGAGGAGGCGATGCGATGGCGGTTCTCGGTTTCTGATCGGCGGCGTGGCGGAGCGCGGGTGCGACGGGTGATTCTGTGGTCGAAATTCTTTTGACTTGGTTTTTAGTTGTGCAGCAGCATGTCGAGTGCGGCGCTCGAGTTGTCGGGCGTTGCGTTCAGTTTAATTCGGCGTTCGAATAGTCTGTCATGAAAAAAAGAACGGCATGATTGTCTGTTGTTGATCAACCTGTATTGCCTTGTATTTGTCACGCTGGGTTCTGCCATCTTTAAGGCACGGCTCTGTACAGAGAGTGCCTGGTGCTTGCGCGTCTAGCAGAAGCACTGGGCACAGCACCAACGATGGTTGATAGCTATCGCTACCAGGAAGCGCTGCTGGCGCTCCTGCTGCTGCTGCTGCTGCTGCTGCTGCTGCTGCTGCTCCTGCTGCTGGTGCCCGCATAAAAAATGCGACACTCCTGTTTGTAGGACAAAACACGGATAGCATTCTCAAAAGCTGGAAAAGCCAGGGAAAACGAAGCAAAACTAACCAATTGAAACCCAAACCTTACGACAGCCAAGGTAAAAAGGTACGTATCGAAACCCTTAGTAGGGCCGAAACGGTTCAGGCCTTCAAGGAGGCCGATTCCAGGGAAGGCCAACACACGTCATCGTCACTTCTCTGCAGGTGTGACGTGCGGCGCAAGCGCCCGCGAGATGCACGGCTCAATACCCGTAACGGACCGGCAGCGACCACGCATGGGGGCGTGCTGGGGAGGCTTGCCGAACGACTGACAGCGGATTATCGCGTTGCGACTGGCGCCTCAAATCCGCGCAACGAGGTCGAGGGCAGGTGAATCGGTGCTGCAGGGGGGCCGGTCGCCCGCGCAGCCGGCGGCCGCAGCAGCGGGTGCGCAGCGCGCGGAGGCTGCGCTCGGTCAGCTGTCCTCCCACAGCCAGAACACGCCTGCAGGCAGCGGCAGCGTGTGTCAGTGAGAAAGCATCGCAGACAAAAAGAATTAAGATCATATCGAAAGAACGCATCGCTGATGAGCTGAATAAGATCATGATGAGCGCCAAGCCCTCTATAGGCTTTGACCTGCTCTTCCGCAGTGGCTTGCTGGAAATTATCCTCCCGCAGCTGGCGGCGCTTTCCGGTACTGAATATATTGATAATAAAGGTCGGCCCCGCGCGCCTTATGTGGCGCGTGAATGCAGGAGGCCAGGGCGCACCTGTCTCGCCGCCTTCCGAGGATGCGAGCTTCCAGCCGCGGTGGCCGTCTTCTGCTGCAGTGGCGGGGTCATTGTATTGCAGGACTGCGTAGCCCACGTGGCGGACCTTCGGGGTTGGTGTGTGTGTGTGTGTGTGTGTGTGCGTGTGTGTGCACGCGTGTGCGTGCGTGTGTGTGCCACGCGTGCTTTGTGCGTGTGTGTGACGCGTGTGTGCACAGCGTGTGTGTTTGTGGGTGTGTGTGTGGGTGTGCATGTGTGCTGTGTGTGTGTGTGTGTGTGTATGTGTGCGCGCGCGCGCGAGAGAGAGAGAGAGGGCGGGGCAGAGGGAGAGGAGAGAGTGGGAATGGATGTACATGAGACTTGTGGCACAGCACAGGTAAACCAGCACCTGCCTGCTGGGCCTACGTCGGCAGGGGGAGGGGCCGCGCAACATCGGGCAGCCATGCAGGGCGTGCACACCGGGCAGCAGGGCAGTGCTCGCAGCAGCAGCAAGCGGCGCCGGGCCCGCAAGAGCCTGGGCCGCCGGCGGCTGCGCCTGCGGCGGCCTGTAGGCGCCGCCGCGGCCCCGGCCAGCGCGCGAAAAGTGGCGACTGGCTGAGTGCCGGGATGTGCTGGAATTCGCTTGGTGCGCGGCTCACCTCAAAAATATCGCGACTTGAGCTCCATCATATTGACCACGGCCCTCACCACTGTCTGGGGGTGACATGCGCGCAATATGTCACGCCCAATGGTGTGGTTGGCGGGCGAAGCGCGCGCGTCACAGGAGAAGGCTTGAGGCAGCGGAAAGGCGCGCAGCTGCATGCACTAGCATACAGTAGCGCGCGCTGCAGCGCAGGGGCACACATCACAGCACACACACACACACACAAGCACGTGCGCGCTTCCTGCACTGCACACCCTCACGCATACCTGTGCTCCCTCATGCGCCGCCTGAGAACTGAACTACACACACACACACCTCACTCACACATACACACACACGCACGCTGCCTGCACGCGCACACGCGCTGACCTCACAATGTGAATACCACCAGCAGGTTCTTGCACGTGAAAGGCCCACACCAGCTGCTGCACTGTACGCCCGTACCGCTGCAGCCCCGCCTCCAGCGCCTCTGGGTATGGCGGCGGCTGGGACGCTGGGCGCGGGACGGGCCGTATCGACAGGGCTGGCAGCTGCTCTACGCCTGCGCAAGGGGCCGGGGGAGGCGTCTCATGAGAGGCGTTTCCCTTTGCTCTTGAGCAAGACCGGCCAGCAAGCAGGGGTGCAGAGTCACTACGTGTGCTGTCTGCTCGCGATGCGCCGCGGTAGCTGCCTCGGCACGCGCGGCAACCTCCCGTCATGCCCGCGGCCCGGGCTGCCAGCGGCTCACATCGGAGTCGGGCGACGCAAGCACCCAAGACTGCCCGACATGTCAAGGCCTCATGCATCGTGGCGCCGAACCACACCGGCGCCAACGTCCGTCGCTTGGCCATCGCACGCAGTCGGGCGGCCGGGCATGAGCACCCGGGGGTCGCCACCTGTGGCGGGTGGGACGATCAGGGCCTTCTGAAGGCTGCCTCTCACGCCCCTACTGCTCACAACGCAGTACAGGGGACAGCGGGCAGCTGTGATGGCCCAGAGAGCCTGGTTCTGAACCATCACCTGCCACCACGCCGACCGCGATCAGACCCACGGAAAAAGTAAGCCGCATTGCCCTTTGCATTCCAACGCATCAGCGGTGGCGCATGCAGACCCACGAACGCGGCCCCCACCTCTGCCAGCTGCCAGTCCACCAGCCAGTGGCCCTGGGGTAGGCCTGGCAGGTTCTGCGGCGATTTCAGCGCTGGTCTGCAGGCAGCGCTTGAAGGGGGAACGATCACAATAATGTCAATGTCAGGTCCCGCATGGCAGCCGCGACCTCTCGCGTCTGCAGGGGGGCCGCAGGGTCGTTTTGGGGCAAAGGAATTTCATCGTTTGCTGCTGCTGCGTGTTGAGTATGTCTTTCCTCGGGCCGCCGCGATGGGTGAGGCGTCATATGGGTTCCTCTCAAAGCCGCAGCGGGTGCGCGTTGCAAGCGGTTTGATCGCTGGGTGATCCGCAGAGGGCGCAGCAAGGTGGCGAGATCTCGGGCGTCGCGCTTCCCTTCGACAGTCCCTCAGCCGTGCGGCGGCGCTGCTGCGGTGATGGGCTTCTCGATCAACGACACCATCGTGGTGTTCGACCGCGTGCGCGGGCGTCCGCACCTGCGGAGCGGCCCTTGATGGAACAGCGACGGGTTCGAAGACAGCGTCGCGATGCGCGATGACGTCGCGTCCAGCTTCCTGTCGGTGGCCGTGCCGCATGACGGTGACCGGCGCGGCCGGTGTCGCGCATGTCTTTCCATTCGACCTTGAAGCCGAGCGGCTCGAGTTCGGCGCGCATCATCGCGCCGACCTTTCGACGCTGCTAGCTTTCGGATCGCGGCCGTGCGGCCAGTCGCGCCGGCAGCGAGCACGTCCTCCACTGCGGGCCCGTCGGCGCCCGCCGCGCCCTCCTGGGCGAAGCAGGCGTTCGGCTGGCAGCCGCTGTCACCGGCGCCCTTCCAGAGTCGGCGTCGCCGTTGGAGCTGCCGCTCCCGCGCTTCGATGTCCCGGCCCCCGCCATGCCGCAGCGCCGCTTAATTCCTGGTGGTTTATCAGCGTCCTTGTCGCCGCGCCGCCCGGCCGCCGACGCAAAACAGGCGCCAATAGGCCTCTGAAGCAACGCACATCTATGCAACGCTTGGCGTAAGTTACTCAATTCCGATCAGTTAATGGCATCGCTGCCGGCTTGGCCGACCAGATCGCCGATACTGTGCTGGGTTTGCGATCGGGTTCTTGGACGCCTAAGCAAACAACTCTTTTCAAAATCAACACCCCTGGTCTGCGATGCAGAGCAAGTCCAGCATTCGGACTGCATCAAACGGCACAACGCACGATCGTGAAAAGACGAGCTAACAGAGCCGCGCTCTGGTATAAAATGACCCACAAATCTAGCGTGGGTGTGGCCAAGTGGTACGTGCGATCCAAGAACGTGCGCGCATGGCGGCACGCGTAGCCGCCAGTGACGCCGCTCGAGGCACATGACACCGTGCTGCGGCATGGTGACAGCCTGGAGACGATGTGACGATGTATGCTGCACAGGCGCACCGGTAGTGTTCAGCCCCATTCCTGCTGCAGGGCCTCGATCCCATTCAGAAAGGCCAAGAATACCTCCAAAAATTTTATGCCGTGGTACACCAACGAGCCGAGCACATGGCCAGATGCGCACAGGCCGCGACGGGGTACGGGTATTGCAACGGTCTGATTCCAGGAGCTGCCGGCCATCAGTGGCAGTAGCGGCTACCTGAAATGACCAGCGGGTCTGGCTGCTCAGGATCTTTAAGTTGGTGTAAACAGACTAGGCCCGTTATTTACTCACTTGAATTCCGTGTGTATATGCGGTTTGTCGCGCTTATATGCCTCTTCATGGTTGTTTTCAAATATCAAGTGGCGATACCTCGACATCTTCAGGTATGCTGTAATTGTCCTGCGGTGTCATAGATACTCATACGCAACCCCTGATGTACGGCCCAATCGTCCAGGTACGGAAACAGCCGCTAAGCGTTACTTGGGCAAGAACGCTTGGGAGATGTTGATCAATTGGTGCGATATGAATGGTACCCTGCACCACGTCGGCGAAGTTGTCGCCCCGTCCGAAGCGCGTGCTGTTGCTGTACACGTAGGTAGCCGAGCCCGCCACGCGCAGCTTACTGCTCAGCGACGATTCGCCCGTGAGCTTGAAGGTACTTCGGTTATACTGGTTGGAGGGGATGATCCCGCTCTGGCGGTAGTACACCCACGGAAATACATCGAATGCACGTTTGTGTTGTGCGACACGTTTAGACTAATGGCTCCGTCACACCACCAAGCCCAGCAAAACGCTACAGGCAATCAAGTAGCGACCTGACGATGAACAAAGGCTGACGGAGGTGAGTAGAACAGATCAACCCAGGCAGCACTGCTAACATCCGCATTCATAAGAAAGCAATATTCATGACATCCGCCTGATGGTGACAGGAGCGCGCATGGCAGGTAGGCGTTCGTGTGAGGACAAAAGTGTGAAGCGTGCAGCAACCGTGCAAGGCAGCAGGCATCAGAGCGACATGCAACCATGCAGGTGCTGGGCAGTAGGGTATGCTGCTGCCATCTGTGAAGGGCCGTAGAAGGGGCCTTGAAGCCGTCACTGCACGCGCGTGTGCGCTGGTCCGGATGCAGCAGGCAACTGCATGGCCCGGGAGCTATCGCAGCTGCGAGTCCGGGCGGTTTGATAAAGTTGTGAGCGCAGATGGGACGGATCGCACCCGGAGGCGGCCGGCGATTGCTCGCTGGCGCTGGAACGACAGCGTCGCTTCGATTCACATAGGCAGGCATGCCAGCAGGGACCGGTATAGTCGATCAGTGCAATTGAAACAGCTCCTGTGGCGAGATGCTAGTCACCCGTAGCCTGCCAGCATGGAAACCCTGAAAATCAAAGGCGTGCAAATCTGAAAGCACGCACGGTTCAGAAATCAACAGCACCTGTCGATATCAATTTAAGTCATGCGATCCACGGGCCCATGTTTGGGCAGCGACACTAATTGGGCAGGTGGATGAGCACGCTGCACCACATGAGATTAACCGTGCTCAGGCGCCGGGCTCCTTGCAGTTTAACCTCGCCATGTCTGGAGGCAACATCCGCCGCAGCATGCGACATGGCGAACGCTGTGACGACCTGCTAATCAGAGCCTGCCCGGAAAGTGCAAGGGCCGAGGCACAGCAGACAGCAATGCGGCAATGTCTTTGACAATGCGCAATTTATTTAATGCAAAGAGAAATTGACCCACACTTCCTGCGTATGCCAGCACACAGCGATGCAGTGCCTGCACTCCGGCAGGTCATGGCCGCTCCAATGGAATCCACTGGTGCGTGGCATGAAGGGATGGCAAGCGCCTCGCAACGGCAGGGGCCTCTGCACAGTGTTTGATGTAGCGAATAGGATGGTCGGTAATCCCTCGCATAACCCTGTCATTGCAGGCCTGCGATGCACCCAAACACAAGGCAACCTTCCAAAACGGCCGTGAAAATCGATCGGTCGAATGCAGATCTGCGAAGCCACGCACGCCTCGCCTGCGATCGGCACGTGCATCCGGGTAACGGCAAGCGACGACACGCCGCCTCATGTGTCAGCAGGATCCCCTGGGTCCCAATACAGGATTCCGGTGCATGCATGGCAGATACCTTAACGCACAATAAAGCACAGGTTGATTTCAAAAGTATTTCCGCTACCAAATGGGATGAAAAGAAACTTGCCGATATACCCTGCTATTCAGCGTGGTGCAACGGCAACCGTTGATCCATAAAACAAACCTCTCAGAACACCAGATTCTTGGAGTCTCGTGGGATGTGACACAATAAGGTTCGGGCCGCCTGGCGAGGCTTTGCGATTACACGTTTATTAGCACCCGTCATGACAGGAAAGGGGGCTGTCCTGGTCCGCCTCACCACACCGGGCCGGCGCCCCGTGCCCATGCACAGGCGGCCGGCGTCCCACTCCGCAGAGGCGAGCCGGACGCCGCCCGCCGGCGTGTTGGTGACAGCAGTGCCGTTTGTGTTCGCGATGTTGCAGGAGCTGATGCTCGTGAACTTGCTGTTGGTGCATGTCGCCACGACGGTGCCCAAGCGTCCCACTGAGAAGCCGCGCGCCGACTCGAACTCGAGAGACAGGATGCCGGAGCCGTTGGTAGTGGCAGGGGCAAGGCATGCGATGGTCGAAAATCCAGCATTGAGCACCGGTTGGCAGACTTATGCGGGGTTGCGCTTGGCAAGGTTTGGAAACGTACATTTGTCGACACAGGTTGTACGATGACAAGCCGGTTTAGCAAACACAGCAATCCTCAATTAAAAAAATACAAATTCAGCTCAAAGTCAGTACTAAAGCATTGTAATAGGTCTGGACATACACTTTATCAAAGAGAGCAGGTCAGGGAGGTTGGTCACATCTACACAAACAGGGGTGGCCCAGGATACTGAAATTTTTCTGGCGCTCTGCAGGCTAAGACATAGCGGCGGCATGATTGATTTTTTTGACAGCGGCCCATGTGCCGTTCTGAAGGACGCTCGCGAGCGGACGAACCTGCCGGTTCAGCAGCTCGCGGCTGTCCAAGGCGGCAAAGGCCACATTGTCCAAGGCGCGCCAGTTGATGTGCAGTCCTGAAACACCGTCCGCAGATTCGATGCAGAGGGGTAGCTGGCGGTGAGCTCGCCACATTGACTTTCGGGATGCTTTGTTGTTCCAGAAAGTTTGCAGATTGGGGGGCAGGGGCAGAAACTTGTAACGCCAGGTGAGGAGTTAAGTCTGAGGAAGGGGGGGACGCATGTCATAGCCCTGCCGATTGACGGTATCTGGAAATTCCTCTCTGCTACGAAAGTTATGGGTGCAAGCGACGCGCCGAAGCAAAACAGTTTCTTCAAGGTACGGGCTGGAAGCTACTCAGCACTGCGTTGCGCTGGAACAACGCCTGCAGCAGTCGTGTCAGTGCTGCAATCAGGTCTCGAAGGCATATTTTTGCAATATGATGGGTACCAGCAGCCCCGCCACGCACATTTCAGCGTTGACAGCTGTTCGCAGGTAAAGGCGCTTGCATTGGCGTCCATGCCTGCGTTGGTCATCGTCTTCCCGTCCGTTCATTGTTGCAGGTGTGCGCGTTGCCCTTCGTGCGGCTCCCTCTGCTTGGGGCTCACGCAGCACGCCTGGAACACGGCCGCCTTCGGTGCCGTCGCCAGATTGATATGCGGGCGCCGCAATCCATGCCCGCGCCGATGTCGAAATGCGCCGGGCCGAATTGATCGACAAAGATGAAGGGCCCGACCATCGTACGCAGCTTGTTGGGCAGCGTCCGCCGCACCTCAAATGCGCCAAGGTCGTGGGTCGAGGGGGTGATGACCTGAAGATCGGCGTCAGACATTGTCGGCTTCCTTCATTGCGCCAAATCGACGCTTCAACTGGCGATGGCGATTACGAAAGGCGATATTGATCATCAGCCGGGCGATCGGCCGCGGCCATTTCGGAATTGATCGAGCTCAGGCGGCTGGACACGGCAGCTGGGGAGGCGCTGGACACGCTGGTGGCGAGTGTCAGCGCACCCGTTGTAGTCCTGCCGTGTGGGGTGGGCCAACATGCCAGCAATTTGGGTCATTTGATTGATCATGGCGGCCGCATGCCATTCACTGCTTGAAATGCCAAGGATGCCCAGTGCAACAGCTCGCGGGGCAGGTTTGTGCCTAGTCGAAAGCAGCTCAAACCTGGTCATGAAGTACCATAGTCGTCGCCAACCCTGCTGAACATACCCGCTGCTTTGAAGCTGTTCAAATACAAGCTAGAACCCCACGGTGAAAAGTCATTCACGATGTATTCACCTTTCCGCCGTTGTCTGCACGTCCGAATGCCGTCTCTCGACGCATCTTTGCAGCAAAGCCCTCTGCGAGCATGGTTAGCTGGGTCACATCGACGGGGCAGGCGGCGGCGGCAGACGTTGTTGTGCTGTTGTCGATGGGGATGGCACCAGGCGCATGTTGACCTCGGCGCCAGGCACAGGGGTGGCCGGGCTGACGACCAGCACCGACGGGCGCCGAGGACAGTCAGCAGCGAGTAGCCGTGGCTACGTGAATAGTTGAAGCTGGCGTTGCCGAAAATCCTGCGGTTGAGGAGTGGGGTTCGCAGGACAGGGTTGGGAGCTTGGAATGCGGGAGTGCACTCGGGGCCCATGGATGAAGGAGGAGTTTGGGAGGTGTGTTGAGGGGAAGGGTGCTGAGGAGGGGCAAGGACAAGGCGCAGGGCTACACAAAAGGGGCATGCTGCGATCTTTTCGAAATGCTCGGCATTCTGGATGCCCATGATGACGGCGCATTTCTTGTCGGCCTTCGCACGATCGAGATCGGCGACGCCATCGACCAGCGTGAACACATGGCTGTTGCCCCGGCAAAACCCTGCCACCCCGTCGCAGGTGTGTACACAAATGACCCGTTGCCTGCGCTCAGGGCTGCCCGTGGAAAGCTTTGTGAGCCTACCACGTCAAGACGGTGCCGAGGGTTGCACTGCATCATTAGCCAGCGCACCAGGCGGCGCCACATCGCAAACCTGGCGTACGTCACAGCCTAGTACGCGGCGGTACGCACTGCCCAGGCTTGGGGACACGGTGACACCAACGCCTACTTGTTGAATGCCGGAAATAAGCGGACTACTGCTCATGAGAGGGTTGCGTTGAATATTAGAAACTAATTTAAATACTTGGATCGGTTAGGGGAAGGCTACTGGCCACTGGGTGACTACATGTGCGGAGCAATCGGGTGATTTCAGGCTGGAGGCTTTGTAGCACTTTCGCTTTGCCGTGCCAGAGCGGCCACTTCCGATCGCAATCCCGACGGCCATGTTGCTCGTCACAGCCATCCCTTCCTTGAAGGCCTTGCTCCCCTCTTCAACATCCACACATGTGCCTGTACGCAAGCGTCAAAACGACACCCACTTGTCATCCTGCCTCGCTGCTTTCGCCCACATTACACACGCCCTAGAAAGTGTGAACCCCTCCAGCTTCCTCCAAACACACGCATGTCAGGCTGTCTGGGCCACCTGACGCATCAGGCACAGCCTCTGAACACTTGCGACATGCCCACCCAGGGCTCCATACTCACAGGACTGGGGTGTACTGAATGATCCGTCCGGCTTCAACTGAGGGTGCCTCCAGGCGGCGTGGTAGCGCTGACACCTGTCACAATCAGGGCCGAGCCGCTGCTAACATTTGGAGCCAGGCTCAGCACACCGGGCGTGCCCACCAGGCAGATGGCGTCACGCGGGCACGTGAAAACGCCGCCGACGGGGCTGGTCTGCTCGGGGATGGCGCAAGTGGGACCGGTGAAGCCCCGTGCAGTGCTGCAGTCTCAGACGTTGTTGCGGTACAAGTCTCCCGTCGCACATTCTGGACGGTATCATTATGGCGATGTCTTTTCCGTTTCATAGCGAGCTTGATTGGAATCGCTTGTAGACGGACGGCGTTTTCGACAGGACAGGGATCTCCTGTCGCAAGGAGATACGCTGCGCAACAGCTGGCTCGGCAAGCTCCAGGTCTGGCTCGACAGCAACTTCCTTCTCTGTGGTGACTTTAGAAATGGATTTAAGAAAAATTCTAGCTGATACAAGTATAAAATCAAATGTAAAACGTTCTGATGCAGCATGGTCGACGGAGGATGATTTTACGCCTGCTTGGCATGGGTGGGGTTCGCAGCCGACGATCTTCTCAAGGAGCCTATGTCGAGCACGACGGGGCAAAGATCCTGCTGGGATCGTGCAGGCTGCGCCTGAGAACCCGGTGCCGCTGCGTCGCAGACATTGGCTCCTACGCAGCGGCCGCCGTTCGCACAGCTGGGGCTGCAGACTGTGCAGGTGAGGGGAGGAGTGACCGAGGGCGCTGGTTGGGTGTACAAAGATCGGGGCGCTGGAAGCGCAATTAGAGGAGCATCAAGTGATCGCACGCGCCGCTGAGTCTGCTTCAAACCGTTCTTTGTATAATGTGTGCTAGCCACACCCGACCATAGCATTGCTTCACACCCATCCGCTTGTGAGAGCTGGATGGCCCCAGTGAAGCCGGTGGCCGAGCAGTCTGCATCTGTTGACGCTATACAAACCGGACTGTTGAGGCAAGGGGCTTGGGTTCCGCTTTCCACACGTCGTCATTGCGAGCGAAGCGGGCCGAAGGCGGCCGGAGGCCAACCAATCCAGAGCGGGTTTAGGCCGACTCTGGATTGCCGCGTCGCCTGCGGCTCCTCGCAATGACCAAGGTCAGGTCGGGAATGCAGTTTTTCGTAAAGGGAGTAAGCACATGACACTCGAATTCGGATCCGAACTCACCTGTTCGCCCCCCGTGGCGAGCCGGAAATTGTCCCAGATTTGGTCCTGCTGCCGGCACGGGAGCGCGCATCATTCGAGGCAGGGTGCTGAGGCGTCAGGTCGCCGCTGAACGTGGCAGAAGGTAGAATGGAGTGCATGATTTCAGCAGTATATTCATAGCAGCACTCGCCGCGCTGACCTCTGCTGCCTCTCAATTGATATTGATGGCCCTTTGCAGTGCCATGTTGAAAAACCAGTACCACAGCAGCCGCACTCACAGGGGGTGGAGCACGTGGCTCCTGTCCAGCCGCCGTGGCAGAGCAATTGCACGTGTTCACGGCCACACAAGCGCCTCCGATGAGGCAAACGGCTGACGCGCACAGCATCGGCTGGATGCAAATCGGGCAGGGAGTTGAAAATTGGACGGAGGCAATGTTTTGCGGCGGCACCTGCTGTGCGCATACAGCTCGCCTATCGATTAGCACCGAAACCCACCCCAGCAACCTGCTCGGCAGCCTGCAAGGCGTGAACGCTCACTTGGGGAGGAGCATGTGGCACCGGTCCAGCCGCCCGTGGCTGAGCAATTGCAAGTGTTGACACCCAAGCAAACGCCTCCGTTGAGGCATGGAGCAGAGGCGCACAACATTCCGCTGCACGTGGGTGACACGGCGAACAGACATACTGCAGTCGTTCTTGTCAGCAGTCAGTGTGGATTCAAAGTTTAAAGTAACCGCCTGAGCTTCTGCTGGATCAAACCCCCACCTCTTCCCTCTGCTCAGCGGGCCTGTGCAAGCCGGGCTACTTGGTGTGGAGCAGGTGGCTCCAGTCCAGCCACCCGTGGCAGAGCAGTTGCATGTGTTGACACCCGTGCAGACAGCGCCATTCAGGCATGGGGTGGAGGCACACAATGCCGCAGCTGCACAGTGCGGTGGGCAGAGCGGAGAGGCATTATTCAGGGTGGCAAGCGGCAGACTGTGCATCAAACAGCTACGCTTCTAAACGGAGCAACAGGCGCCTCATGCTGTGCGACAGGCCCCTCACGCCGCACTCACTTGGGGTGGAGCACGTTGCTCCGGTCCAGCCGCCATCGCTTACGTGTACTGTACCGCCCGACACAAACACCCGCTTGCCGATTTCGGTATAGGGCAAACTGGCGTTTTGCATCAGCAGCGATAAAATGCGGAGATCGGTATTGTCAATTTCTAAATTTCTGTTCATTTCAGTGATACACTTTAATTACGATCTTTTCAATCAGTCCTATGCAGGGTGGGCACTTGGGGTGGCGCCGGTGGTCGCGGAATGCGCCGCCGGTGGCGGATCATGCATAAAATGAAACCCCTGTAAACCGGCGGCTTTCGGTCCCGTCGAGGCGGATTACTGCTGCACTTCAATGTTGGGCGGGGCACAGTGAGTCGGTTGTCAGGGTACGTGTCAGGAGCTGAAAGCGCTGCACATCCACGAGTTTCTGGTAGATAAAACTCTTCAGGCCTTCCCCGGCGGTGAAATTGACCGCCTGGAGGTGTTTAGCAGGTCGCTGACACGTTCCATAACAGGGTTGATCAGTTTACGTATCCCCATTACTTCAAGAATGTTCCGCCAGTACCCCGGCGGCAGAAAAAGAACGCCCGGCCGCGGACCGTGGAGCAGATTGGTGCAGCGCGTCAGGGCGGTAGACATTGCGTGCTGCGCTCCTGCACCGACAGCTTTCCCCAACACTCCAATAAACACGCACCACATCGCACCGCTGGGCAGGCGTCGCTGATCAGGCCCATGCAACGTGCGCTTACCGGGGTAGAGCACGTAGCCCCAGTCCAGCCGCCCGTCGCTCGAACAGGTGCACGTTCAGTGCCAGCGGCGCCTCCGTCACGGCATGGGGCAGAGGGCACAAGCCGCGGCAGAGGGAAGTGTGGGCAAAGGGTAGATTAGCGTTGAAAGTATAAAGTACCTCTGCGCATTTTACTATAAACGCGAAACTACCTTTCTAAATTGGCCCACCACATGCCTCTCTCTGCGCGGCGCAACGCCCGCATCTCAGGGTACTCACTGGGCGTGGTGCAGGTGGCCCCAGTCCAGACGCCTGTGCCTGTGCAATCGACGGTTTGGAGCCGAGAAACCCTCATTTTGGCAGGGTGTTGTGCACACTGCAGTGATCATTGACGAGGCGGGTATTCCACGAGCCGGTGGTCAGATGAGTGAGCAATAATTACGGCTATGGCTGGGACAGCTTGGCACCCAGCATTTCATCCTGCAATCACGTGCGCAAAGCTATCATGAAGAAAGGCGTTGACATTAAGGATGACCGTTTCTCTGATTATTGCGAAGAGGCAGGCGCGAAAATCGAAAATGCGATGCGTGATCGGTCAGTGAGCCGATATATCTGCTGCTCTTTTCGGCTAACCAAGCTCGCACGTAACGGAAAAGCTGCCTGCTGTGCCAGGCCCACCCCGTGCAGGTATCATGTTTGTGCACGTGCCGCCGTTGACACACGTTGGGTTGCACGTCAGCGCGGGCCTGATGATGAATACAATGCACATTTCTGATTTAAAGGTGTCTTATATATTAATGCATATGAAAGGAACGCGAAAAACCATGCAACAAAACTGAGAAGAGATGTGCCAATTTCCAGTGGTGGGCCAGGCAGCAACGGAAGACCATGGCATGTCATGAGCACACACAGAGCAGGCGTGCACGCATACGGCCGTATGGTGACGCCGCGCCTGCCCCGCAGTAGCAGCCCGAGTGGCAGCAGGTGCATGCCTCCGAACGATACCGCCGGCGCAGTGTACGAAATCGCCGTTCCCGACGGATCGAGCACCACGCTGCCGATCGTGGGGGGTGTTGGACGCTTTTACGCCCAGGCCCACGATGCCGAAGAGCGCGTTGACGGGCCGAGGATGTCGCGGATGTGCCGCCAGGCGGAGGGCTGAAGACAGTGGCATTGGCAGCCATCTATAGTTTAGCCACCGCTCACATTGGATGACCTGCTGCAGCCGCCGCCGCTGGACAGCACGATGCTAGCGCTGATGGGGTCGCTGTTGCCCCGTCGCCGCCGCGTCGCTGCTCGCGGTGCGGGCGCCGGCCGGCGGCGCCGCGACCAGCAGCAGCGCCAAAAGTATGACAGGAGCAACAGTTCCGATGAACAAGATCCGCCTGTGATTAACATCAAAGATTGGGGCGCGCCCAATCAAGCACCGGCAGTGTTTGCTATTTTTTCGTTCGGGCGCCCGAGGCGAGAGAGGTGCATGGCTGATGGCAGTGCACGTCAACCCTCATTCGTGACCATGCCGGTGATGTGCCGGACCAGAGTCGGCTGGTCAGCAATACATTGCGTGCCGTTACTTCCATCAATCGCCTCGAAGCCGTTGGGCACCACTTGCAGGTCGGAGGCGTGGTCGGGCGGTGACAAGCTTGGACACCTCTGCTCCCAGAGCCATGATCGTGCGTCGCCAAGACCCGAACACGGGTCGTTTAGCTTTGACATTCAGCAGGTTAGCCGAAGAGCAGCGAATGGCATAGTCCTCGGGGACCACATGACGCTCTGATCACGCCCCATCCAGTAATAGTCTTGGAAGTCTTTGTCGCTCAGCTCTCGAAGAGCCTCTAGCACCGTTTCTTTGTCGGTTTGATACGTCGGCAACCCGAGCTATCTAAGACGATCGTGCAGTGTGTGGTCGGCACTACTCTCCACGTTCAAGGTGTGCTTCTCACCTCGGCGAGGATCGCGACGCCGTTCAGCTTGTCGTGCAGATGGGCAAGTTGGAAAACCATTTTTGAGCTGCGCTGCTCACCACTGGGTGCCTGCATAATGAAGCCGCCGTCATTTGTCGACCAGTCAGAGTGACTACCACGGCGGCGCATGACAGGCTTGAACAACAACCTGTTCAGCAAAGAGACAGAAAATCAACTTTCCAAAAAAGAGCTTCGTCAGCATCCAAACCTGCGCAGAGGAACTGTGCAAAAGGCCCGTGAGGCGCCCTGATATGACTGACCCTTGGCACTCCCCACACCACCTTGCAACGCCTGTGTGCTCCATACACTTGCAACAGGGACCAGACATGCCCTCTATTTGGTGCATGAACGCGATCGAGGCGTGGCTCGGGGGTCTCCCGGGGCATGTCTATGCCAATGTTCGCCAGCCTCCCATTTCGACGCTCAACAAGCCAATGATCCCACATGATCCCCCTATATCGCACAGAGGCGGGCGGATCTGTTTAGAATAAAAAGAGCTCTTATTTTGGCTGAGCTCAACAGTCCACAACATGACTCGCATGAATCCAGCAATCACCGTGAAATTCTCAAAATCAATGAACAGAAAAGGTCTACTTTTCAAGGCAGCGTGTATGGCGCTGTTCACGTTCGTATTGTCTCTCTGAGCAATGTTAATAGGTCCAAAAACAAACATGCACAATGGGCATGCAGCCGTGCACATCGGTGCGATTGAGCCAGACGGCTGTTCGGCATCGTCACATCTGCAGTCGCGACGCATGCAGCCTAATCTGAACAGCGACATTACCAGCACAGCGGATACAATTTATGACACGGAATAACCGAAGTCTGTATCGAAATCATCATTCCGTATAAGTGCTACTAAGTGATCACAGTTTACTGTACCGCCAAGCACATTACCAGCAGATGAAGACACAGGGTTGAGTCGCAGACACATCACGACACCAACGAACACACGCAGGCCCGCCATCGCGCAGTGCAGCAGCGCAAGTATCGCCAGCAGGGTGAGCCAAAGCTGAACAGCCATAGCAAAGGCCACGCACTGCCCATGCACCGGCAGCTCAGTGCTACGCTGCCGTGGTACCTGACACCACTCGGCAGCTGCCGCCGCAATCCAACGGCACGCGCCGCTCGCCCGACCGCCGCACAATGTGGTCGAAGCAGACGCGCTTCACGCAGCAGGTTCTGCGCAGCATGGCGGCCACCAGCGCCTGCTGCCGATGTCGGGCAGATCAGGAGGTGGCGATGCACAGGGCGAGGCACACACATGTGCATGATCTGTGTCGTAAGCCTACAACTCGATGGCGGTCAGCCCGATCGACCTAAGCGGCGGGTCGTATATATCGATAATTAGTTATGCGAGTTGCCCAGTGGCATGGCGCTCAGAATGAAAGTGCCGAGTTGAACTCAGAATGCAGTCCCGGGTTCTCCTGCCTCACAAGATCGCTCATCCGCGTCTAAAGACGGTCAGCAGGATGCCGGCAATGCTGCAAATCATGGGAAGCACGACCATTTGGCGACCGCTCCGAAATGGTGAAGCTGCTGGCGCTCTGCACGCGCGCCGTCGGCGCACGCGCCGCGCATCGAAACGATGGCGACATCGACAAGGGCGGACCTGGCGGGAGCTCGCACCGGGGAGGTTCACATCTGGTGGCTCCACACCAGCGAAGTGCGCGCTGCGCCGTTTTTCATACCCGCAGTTGGAAAGCATTGAGCTGTGTTGCGGCCGTGTTGACCAAATACTGCCGCCGCAAAATCGTCGCATCGGCGGTGCCAGTCAAGGAAAGCAGATGCATTGCACACTGCACACCGCATCCCGCGGACCGACCGCTCCCCTGCCAGGTCGACGACCAGCTGCTCCGCCGCTGCGAGGCGCTGCTGCCGCAGGCAGAGGTCGCCCACGCGGCTGAGGCGCGCGACGGCGCGACGCGCAAGCAGCGGCTGCTCGCGCGCGCGCTGGTGCGCACCACCCTCGCGCGCTACCTGCCTGGAGCAGACCCCTCACAGGTCAGGAGACTTGCAGGGACGGCGTCACGCAAGCCAGCCGCCGTACCTTGCCTTCGGGTCTCCCAGATTGTGGGCGTCAGACGAAACCCACTATCTGTAACCACGCCACCTGCCCATTGCCGTGCTCGTGCATCGCCCGCCGCCGTGCCCTGCAGCTCGCCTTCTTTAAATATGGCATCGGCAAGCCATTTCTCGCGGGCGGCGCCGAGGTCGGGCGGCCGCGGTTGGAATTCAACCTGTCGCACACGGCGTCGCTGCTGGGTGGGTGAGGGGCGCTCGCCTTTTCCTCGTGACACGACTCGGTGGGGCTGGTCTGGAGCGCTGTTTTTGGCGGTGCCAGTTGTTCGGACGCTACCGCTGGTCGATTTCGCGGGCGCCGCGCTGGCGTTGTGGATGCCGTGTCTGCCCAGCCCCGCAGCGCCGCGGGCGGCGCTTTGGTTGCCGAGTCATATACTGGATTGCAGCGGTCCGCAAAAGTGACTTCGCTTTATCCCTGCACCCTCCACAGCTGCGGCGTGCACACGCGCGCGACCTTGCAGCCATCGACCCACCCTCGCACGCCGCGGCTGCGCCGGAGCGCGGTGGCGCCTGTAGGCCCGATGTAGAGGAGTCAGCGCGGCAGTCGGGGCGCGACGTGCTCAGGCTCGCGCGGCGGCGGCTGACGCGTCGAGTTTGATATGCTTGCGGGAACGTGCAAGCGTGGGGTCACCGAAGGCCGCGCCTCGTGCTTGGAATGGTGCAGGCACGGCGCTGCGGGGGGCCAACTGATCCGGCGCTAGCGCAATCGTCGATGTCGGTCACCGGCTCAAGGATGCGAAGGCCGAGGGGCCCACCCTGCAATCCCTTTAGGGTCATGACCCCAGGATAATGCACCCATGAAGAAGCACACCGCGTCTGCTCTGGCACGTCGCGGCCTCCGACGCAGCCGAGCGACGTCGAGGCCCGCGCCGCGCTATGATCGATGCGCCTGTGGACGATCAAGGAAGGTGTGATGGCGAAGGCGCGGGCATCAGCGGCCGCCGTTCCGTCAAACACTTCGGCAAAGCTCGGCTGGTTCAGGGCTCAGACCGCCGCTGCGGCAGCGCGGGGGCGGGGCTGCCATATGGCAGCACCGCGAGCTGCACTGGAGCCAGCATTGGGGTATGTCGTGCGCTGGATCGATCAGGGCGTCGGCTGTTCGAAAGCGCGTGCCGAGCATGACGTGGTCGATGCTGATCAAGCAGCCGCGACGGCTGCGCATCGCGGTCGCAGGCTTTGGCGAAGTTGACGAACTGTCGCAGCAGCGAGGACACGCCGGCTGGTGGGCGGCAGCACTGGCAGCAGCTCGGTGACATCAGCAGCTTGACCAGCAGCTCGAGCAGCAGCTTGAGCAGCAGCAGCACAGCAGCAGCAGCGCAGCGCGCGCGGTACGAACGTGACGGCACGCCGACATTGCGTGCGGCAGCGCAAGTGCAGTGAACGTCGATGGGCGCCGACGCTGCCGGGATTGTCGCTGGCCCCGGGACAGCAGGCCATCGCGTTGCAGCTGCAGGCACTCGACCCCCATCGTATGGGCTGTGCTGCTGCGCCCATCGCCGAGGCACGTCTCTGCGCTGTGCGTCAGCTGCCCGACTTGTGCGGGGAGCCGCCAGGCCGTCGGGGCAGGGCCGCGGTCGGCTTGGGGCCGGGCTGGGTCGCACCGGCCGGGCGGTCGCGGGCAGGTGCGTACGCTTCATGCGGCGGTCGCAGGCGCCCGAGCGGGAAATGGGGGATCGCGAGGCGAGCATTTGCGACAGTGGGGGGCAGCTAGGGCGGCCAGCGCGCGCTCCCGGTGTGCTGCTGCCTCACAGTAGCTGTCCCCAATGACACGGCAGGTGACTGCAGAAGACACGTTACATCAGCAGCTTGCAAGGCGGCTATGTCATTTGTCATAAGCTGCGTGATGTGGTCGGTTTTGTTGAACCTTTTGTGGTAAACCTTAAGCTGCCGGATACGCTTAGTTGAGGGCTATATTGCTCTTTTTCCGTGCCCTGTCTCTTTGATAGATGAGGAAATTCTTAAAGACCAGGGAATATTGAAATCATAATAAGCGGCAAGCCCGTTATTGCGCAGCATTCTCTGTACATCCGGGTTGTTGGCGCGGGCAGCTTCTACTTCCTCATCTTCCTTTCGCTTACTCTCCCCGCTCAGGTCAAAGTCATACGACAAGCAAAGTTTGTCATCCGTTGAGGCCGATGGGTCATGAGCATGCAATTTCCCTCGAAGATAGCAGTCGCTCTCTGGAACCAGAAGGTCGATACAAAGTACAGGCCCGGTATGATTACTACGCCAAATAAGGTTCCGAATAACATACCGCCCAAGGCTGCGGTACCAATAGTCCTGTTACCCAGGGCTCCCGGGCCGGTAGCCACTGCAAGGGGCAATAAACCGGCAATGAATGCGAATGAAGTCATCAGGATCGGCCGGAATGGCTTTAGGACTCTAGCTGCCGTCCATGGGCTGATCTGTACCGGAAGTTCGCCACGAGCTGGCGGACTGGATGTCGCAGAAAGGGGTGTCCGTGTCCGTCTCGTCATCGATGCCTCGGTACACAACCTGGACGGCTCGCGGCAGCCGGCGCCGCCTTGGCGGCATCCGTCGCAAGCGGCGTCTGGCTCGCGCCGCTGATCGGCGGGGCGGTCGGCGGATTGCTTTACAAGACGCTGGGGGCCGACACCTTCCCCAAGCCGAATATCGAAGGCGAATAACCGCTTTCCCGGCGGGCGCGCGTCGCAGGCCTCCACCGCCCGCGCTGTTTCCTTCGCTGCAAAGGCGCTGCTGTCCGCCATAATCCCGTCGCCGTTCCAGCGCGCGACCCTGCAGATGGCTCTGGCATGTACGGCTGCTGCCGCCGCCGCTGCCGCGTGCTGCAGCTGCTGCCAGCTTCCGCAAGGACGAGCGGCCGCGTCGCATCTTGATGGTCACCAGCTCCGGCGGGCCCATCCGGCAAGGCTTGATGCGGCCCGCCTCGGCTGCCCGCAGCGCCGCGCCCCCCATCAAGTGCCCGAGCTTGCCCGGCGCCGCACGCGCGGCGTGGCACCAGGCGCCCGCGCGACGGCGCCACTGTTGCGCCTTGCGGCGCAGCAGCTCGGCTCGCGGGGCGCCGCCGGCGCCGCTGCCGCCGCCGACGTAATGGCCCAGATCGGTGTCCGGGGCTGCGAATAGGGGTGAACGGCGTCTCGCCTCGGCCAGCCGCTCGGCCGCGCCAACCGCGGCGCCGCGCCGCAGCCCCTGCAGCCCTCGCACAGGCTGCAGCGGCCGCAAGATCCGGCCGGCCGTGCGCCCCAGCGCCCGCGACCCCGCGCGGCGATCGTCTCCGCCAGCAGCGCGCGCCAGCGCGGCCAGCGGCACGAGCGCGCCGGCGACGTCACTTCTGCCGTTGGTGGCTCTGCCGCCTTGGCAGACGGCCAGACGATCACCGGTGTCACGCCGGAAAGCCGGCCGGCCTTGAGGCCGGAGAGCAGCGCCGCACGACTGGCCGGCCCGCGCCGCGACCCGCAGGGACCTATAAAGTGCCATCGGTCTGCCGCGAGCTGCTCCCAAGTCACCACGACCACCTGAGCGTCCCCGCGCTCGGCCGACCGCAGCCGCTGCTGCGGCGGCTGCTGCTGCTGCTGCTGTTGCTCCTGCTGCTGCTGCTGCTGCTGCACCACCGCGTCCCCTGCCCACGCAGCCGCAGCCGCCGCCGGCCGCCCGCCCTCGCCGCGGGCGCCGCATCCAACAGCAACCGCCACTCGCCGACCAGCTGCGCGGCGGCCGCCATGTCGGGGCGCAGCGAGGGGTCTTTTTCGAGGCACTGATTGATCAGACGCAGCAGCGGCGGCGACAGCAGCGGATTCGCCGGGAGCGCGTCCTCTGCTATCGCCTCCAGCCAAGCGGCCTCGTTGAAAAGGTTGGGTCGCCGCGCGCAAACGGGTACGGCACCCCCGCCGCCCCCGCGTTCGCGGCTGCGTCTCGGCATGCAAAGGCAAACAGTCAGCCGGGCAGCGGGCGGCCAAAACCGCGCCTCGATCCGCCGCTGTGTCTCCTGCCAATTCGGCCACAACAAGCGCAGGCACTCGTCATAGGTCGCGGGCATCCCGATTGCAGTCAGACTCTCGGACAGCGACATATTCGCGCGCACCTCGCTGTCGGCGACGACGCCGTCAAAGTCGAAAATGATCGCGGCGAAACTCATGCAGAACCCCACAATCTTCATACTTCGCACCTAGAGTCCGAGGGAACAGGAGACATCGGCATGAAATTTATCGAACTCAAGTCGCGCGGCGGCAATTACCTGGTCGTGGCCGAAAATGTCGCCTGGCTTCGCGACTTGAAGACTCGCAGCGTCAGTCCCTGAGGGGGATAGATGCATGCGGGTGGGTGCGTCTTCAATGAGCTAATCGATCGACGGCAGACGACAGCTGCTTCAGGCCGCCGAAATTCCAGCGCAAAATATCGATGTCCCGCTTCGGCTGATCCTTGGCGAGCCGGAGCAGATAATGGCCGAGCGATTCGCCTTTGCCCTGCTCATCCGGGATGAGCGGAATACGCGGATCGAAATCCCAACCGATCAGCAGGATGCGTTCCTTCGCGCCCGCCATCAACCGTTCGAGCAGCGCGATATCGCGCTGCGATCGACGATCAGCGTCTGACCCCCATAGTAGCGCTGGATCAGCACGACGTAGCTTCCGCTGCTGCAGCTGCCACCGCCGTCCAGATGGCGCGGTGACGCGATGTTTGGGCCACCAGCGTCACCCATGGGAGCTGGTGACGCCTGGGCGGCGGCGGCGCCGCCGCTGGCCGCCCACGCCGCGGCGTCGAGCGCGCCCACGCTTGGATGCGCGACGCCGCCGGACTGCAGCAGCTTGTATGCGCGCACCTCGGCGCACACGAGCGCGCCGAGCGCCTCGGCGCGTGAGTCGCCGTCGGCCAGCCATGTGGCCTTTGCGACATGCAGCTCACCGCCGACCGCGGCAGCGCAAAGCGCACAACAGCGACGCGTTCATCGCGTCTCAGAGATGACCGTGCACCTGGCGATGGCCCTGGGGCGGGGGCCGCCAGAATGCGTGGGGCGAGTGCAGCGCCGGGTGTGCATCATGACGGGCATGTGGCGCCGCTGGGCGAAGCTGCCGGTGATCGATCTCGAGGAGCTGACACGCTGCCGGCTTCGTCAGCCGACCGCTGCGTGCGGTGTGACAGTCTTTCGTAACACCCACACGAACTTGAAGCGTGGGTCGTGCACGGTCACGGCTGAAACGACAGGGGTTCCGAGCTCCCGCGCGTGCTGCAATTACCAGCCTCAATCTCACCTGTTGAGCTCGGCGACACTGACATCTTGCAGTTTGCTGGTCTCCACATCTATTTCTCCGTCTTGTTGCAACGCCTGGGCAAGGGCCTGTGCTGCGTTGGCCATGTGTTCTACATGCGTCTGCATCTGCGCTATCGATCCGTCAAGAGCAAACGTCCATCATTGTGTTCAGCGTCTGAAATCAAGTGGCGTTTGCGAGTAGCCTGGCATGTCATGGGGGGTTGCAAAGGAGCGACCGCTGCATCGCCACCAGCCACTGCCAGCATGCAAGCCGACACTAGCAGGCCGTGTGTGCGTCGTGAAATTGATGGATGTCAGGTTATGACACTGCTTAACTAAGCATCAATGGCTACCAGATTGCATGCCCGCCAGTGGCTTCGCAG
>NNCB01000207.1:0-22885 GCA_002317545.1 Scenedesmus quadricauda | reverse complement strand
GTCGCTTTCGCGCAGCTCCACCCAGTCGTGTGCTTTCCTTGGCGGCATCCTGCCGTGAGCGGGCTTTTTGCTCGGCCAGGGCTTTCTGAAAACCTTCCTCGTCGATCTTGAAACCTTTCTCCCGCGCAATGAGGGCCGTAAGGTCCACGGGGAAGCCAAAGGCGTCACGTATTTGAAGTTGCCCAAGCAACCTGCGCTGCTTGGACTCGCTGTGATTATATCCGGGCCTAAGCACACTTCGGTTGTATGCCTCCGGTACCAAGAAAAAGTGTGAGTACGTCCGGCAAAACCCCTCCGCTCATTGGTTGTTGATCGCGGTTGTATCTGGCATCAGCGATGGCAGACGATTTAGGCTCACACTGAGCTTTGGGGGTTGGGCCAGCGCAACTGCACGCTGCTGATGCTCACTCCAGTTGACCTGCTGTGTCTGAATTTGCACGAATAACCTCTCCACCTGAGCAAACGAGGCCAGACTGGCCAGGACCAGGAAAATGGTGTGAAAACTTCTTCATAAATAGAGGATATATAAAGGAAAAAAAGGCTGGATATTATTTCCTATAATATCCAAGAATCAAAGTTGGTGTTGTGCACAGGGTTGGTAGGGGCTCCCATTGGCGTATGGAGTCAGTTGGTGTGTTGTGCGGCTTGGATAATGTTATGATACTTGCTTGGTTCGGGGTAGGCAATGGAACCGCATGCCATACCGGCTCAGAACTTGGAAATCTTGCGTTGGTGATGCGGAACCTGAAACATGCTACTGCGGACCCGGTCAACGGCGCTCAATGCGGTCTGCTCTTCAGGCTGATCAGTTCATGTCAAACCCTCGCTTTGCAGTTGGCTTCGGACACCGCCACTGGCAAAATTAAAGACTGACTGGTACATTCCGGGTGATCAAAATCCCCGACCGTCGCTTCCTGGCTAAACTCTTAGTTTGGTACTGTATCTCGCGTCCTAACGGTGCAGGAGACCCCTTCGTTTAGGCCTGAGCAATTGCGTTGAAAACAAAACGCCTTCCATGAGGGCGAGCAATTTGCCGCCATGGATTATGATGTTGGTGTTCGCGGTATTGTAGCGTTTTCCCTGCACCGACGGGTCGGCGGTCATCGGGTTGCCGAACAGGCCGAACAGGCGCTTGCCCGCGGCTTTCTCCAGCTCGAATTTCTCGGCGCAGGCCAGCGGCTTGCGAACGCGCAGCGGTCGTCGGATGCTGACACCGCTTCCAGGCCATGCGTAGCACTGCACAAGCCTGGCCAAGAGCCCACACGCAGCGCATGCCGTCGCCCGTCGCGGCGCTGAGGCCAGCCGCTCGAGCAGCGGCGCGGCTGAGCGTCCGAGCTAGCGCCCAGGGCAAGCAGCGGCCAGATGGACTTCAAGAAGGTCCTGATCGCCAACCGCGGGGAAATCGCAGTACGCGTGATCCGCGCGTGCAAGGAGATGGGCCTGCAGACCGTTGCTGTCTACTCTCGGCCGACAAGGACTCCCTGCACACCAAGGTGCGTGTCGATGCACGCAGCGCAACATGCAGCCAATGCTGACGTGATGCTGTTACTGTCGCTGCGCGTGCTGCTGCTGGGGTCGCGGCTGCTGCTTGTTGGCTTAGACGCCAGCGGAAGGAGCGGGTAGTGCGACGGGCGTCGGGGATGGGGGCGTGCGCATGCCTGTGCTTTGGGCCGCCCTTCAAGCATCCGAAATGCGGAACTGGGTGTCGATCGGTGCGCCATCGAGGTTCGCGGTAATGCGGTTCTGCCCGATCCCCTCGGCGACGCTGGTGCCCTCGGCTTTCAGTTCGCCGCACTGGTAGTAATTATAGAGTCCGGCGCCATGCGGATCGGTGAGCGCGACGACGATGTCGGCATTATGCGCTTTCAGCCCCAGCCCGGTCCCCCGGGGCTACGACCCCCTTCACACCCGACCTTACGGGGGACAAGACGGCGCGGTCCATCGACGTCGATCTCGACGCGAATCTGCCACGTCCGTCGCGCTGGCCGACAGGCCGTCTGCATCGGCCCGCCACCAGCGGCGCGTCATACCTCAACATCCCCAACATCATCTGCGGCCACCATCTCGGGCGCGCACGCGATCCACCCGGTTCGGACGCGCATCCCGCCTGCGGGCGCCCGGGCCACGCTTGGCGAGCGTGCGTCGCGTGGCATCGGCCCGGCGCCGCTCGCCGAACGACATACCTCGACACCTGGGCGCACTATGCCCATCCCCGGCTCCGAGCCACGTCCGGTGCGCAGCCGATCCATCCGGGCTACGGCTTCCTCAGCGAGAACGCCGACTTCGCCGACGCGGTGGAAGCCGCCGGGCTGGTCTTCATCGGCCCCAAGGCTGCGTCGATGCGCAAGATGGGCAGCAAGGCCGGTGCCAAGGAGCTGATGCAGGCGGCAGGCGTGCCGGTGGTGCCGGGCTACACCGGCGAGGACCAGTCGCCGAACACGCTCTCGCGCGAGGCGGCGCGCATCGGCTTCCCGCTGATGATGTGTGTGTGGGATTTTGTCGTTGCGGTGGACCTCCACCCGTGAGCACATGCGTTCGCGCATGTACGCATGGTTGATGTGTGCGCTTGCGTGTGATGCGACTATGTGAGACATGTGTGCATGTGTAAGCCTCATTTCTCAATGAATTCCAAACGTGCAACCTGCAGTCAGTGCTGCAACTACATCTCTGCGATGCATGCATCCACATGCCTTGGAGCGGCGTCCTCTTGCAGACGCTCGGCTGTGGTCTGCACTCTCACGGCTAACGGCTCACCGCTTCTGTTGCACACGTGCAATTTGTGCATCCTGACACGACTCGCCTCGACGATACCGCACCGCATCGCTGCGCCCTGAGCGCGCTGCAACTCACCCACGCCGCACCCCCCCCCCCCCCCGCCAGGCTGGTGTGCCCACCGTCCCCGGCAGCGCGGGCCTGATTGAGAATGATGCCCAGTGCGATCAATTGGATCGTGGTCTTCCACTTGGCCAACTGGCTGACCGGCAGCACCACGGCGGTATTGCCGAGAAATTCGCGCAGCCCGGAGACGAAGAATTCGCGGAGATGGTGAATGGCACGACGGACAGACCCACGGGGCGCCGCAGCAGAGCGACATCGTGCGGAGCCATCCAGCAGCGGCCGGCCCACGTGGTGATGCGCGTTCGCGGGGAAGCTGTGCGCTGTTCCACATCGACACTCTTCCCGCTGTCGTGGCCCTGCTCGCTTCACCGAGGACCCCCTCCTTACCCCATCCACTCCCGCTCTCATCGGGCCCGGCTCGCAAGGGTGCATTCGTCCGGGTCATCACCAGGAGGAGTTCGGGCCTTCGTGGAAGCAATCGACCGGGCAGACCTCGACGCAATCGGTGTACTTGCACTTGATGCAGTTCTCGGTGACGACGAAAGGCATGGCGGGGTTCCGTGGGTGGTGCGGGGATTCATGGCAGGGTGATGGAAGCTGGCGACCTGCAGCACGCCTTCCAGCTGCAGAGACTCGACCAGGGCATCGGCGCGGTCGAGGAAGTCGTTGTAGTCGAGGAAGTCCTGCAATACGAGTGGATGCACCAGCAGGGTGGTATCGATGAGCTCGGCCGGCGTGTCGCGCAGGCGCAGCAACTCGTCGCAGGCTGCCCGGTGGGTGGCCGCTGTGCGCAGGGCGGGTGAGTCTTCGGCAGGGAGGCCGACATGTAAGCGACTCGAAAATATATCGCGACAACCCGCGCCCTTCGTGTCAGGTGCAGGTGCTCGGCGACAAGCACGGCAACGTCGTCCACCTGTTCGAGCGCGACTGCTCGCTGCAGCGCCGCCACCAGAAGGTGATCGAGGAAGCGCCCGCCCGGCCCTCACACCGAGGTGAGCGAGGGGAAGCCGAGCCTGGGGCAGTTGCTCGTGCAAGGAATGGGAGAGTGCGGCTCTGGACACCAGAAGCTCCGCGCCCTGCGGGATTCCATTCTGACGCACATACCCGCCATCAGTACTGCTCGCACTCAGCGGCGCCACTCAAAGCTCCTCAACCAAGAAGCCCTCCTCTCACCCCCTCTCGCCACCAGGTGCGTCGGCCGATGGGCGAGGCCGCGCTGGGCGCTGCGCGCGCGATGGCTAAAATGGGTTATCGCGGCGCCGGGACGATCGAGTTCCTGTGGGAAAATGGCGAATTCTTCTTCATCGAGATGAACACGCGCATCCAGGTCGAGCATCCGGTGACCGAAATGATCACCGGTCGATGGGGGCGCGGGTCCTGGAGGACAGATGCATCGCCGGCGGCGCGGGCCTCTCGGTCAAACAGGAAGACCTCGAATTCCGCGGTCACTCGATGGAATGCCGGATCAATGCCGAGAGATCCGGCGGCACTGCCAACTCCCGGGCACCGTCACGCAATGAGGGTGATTGACAAACTTCCATATAGACGCACACCATGCACACACACACACATGCACGCGCGAGCCAGGGTGAGCGTAACGTGAATGCGCGCGTGCTAGTCCACAAGGCGCACGTGGGCGCAGTATGATGCCCGTAAGCATCGACACGCACCTCGCTCCAAACTCTCTTTGACATCAACCCTGGAAACGTACATGTCGCATCCTCATTCAGGTGGAGCACCCCGTTACGGAGATGATCACCGGCGTCGACCTGATCAAAGAACAGATCAGGGTGGCCCAGGGCGAACATTCTGCGTTTCAGCCAGGAAGACCTGAAATTCAAGGTGGCACGCCTACGGGGTTTGTGGCCAGGGAAGGGGCTTGCTTACCCGCCACGCTGGGCATCAAGGGAGATGGCTAGCCGCGCAGGGCTGGCTGTTCGCAGGAGGCGAGGTTTCGGACTGGTATGGGCAGTTCGCGCTGTAGAATCAGATGCGTCATTTCAGCCCTGCCGTGAGACATGTCACGACCAGCCTCGACCTGGCTGACTTTCTTTGACCCCAGCAACTAAAACGCTACTCCCCGCAGGACCACGCCATCGAATGCCGCATCAACGCAGAGGACCCCTTCCAGAACTTCCGCCCTGGTCCCGGCCGCGTCTCCACCTACCTCGCACCCGGCGGTGCGCTGCACGAGGATTGCTCTGGGGCCATGTTTGCATCCACCACAGTTCACAGCATGTCATGCGAGTTTGACCTGAAAGGGCCCGCAGCTCCCGGCACAACTGCAAGTGGCGCTCAGCACATGCGCAGGGCTGTTCCAGCTGCGACCCCTCGCATGCTGCTGATCGACCGTCCTTTCCAATGCCCGCCTCTCATTTCTTGGTCCACTGTGGCCACCAATGGTGCCTGAGTGGCCACCTACACCCCTTGAGCCCATGCTTCATCCGCTCACACCAACATCATCACCTTTCCTATGCAAATGTGCATGCTGCAGTGCGCACACTCACGCGCGCGCCAGACAGGCAGAAGCTGACGATCAAGCAAAGCGACATCGTGCTGGGCGGCCACGCCATCGAGTGCCGCATCAACGCGGAGGACCCGGACACCTTCCTGCCCTCCTCGCCCGGCCTGATCCAGCACTTCCACGTACCAGGCGGCCCCGGCGTGCGCGTGGACTCGCACATCTACGAAGGCTATGCGGTACCGCCGAACTACGACTCGATGATCGGCAAGCTGATCGTGCACGGTGCCGACCGCGAGCAGGCGATCGCACGGATGCGCGGCGCTGAGCGAAATGTTCACGGCACGGATGCGCGTGGCGCTGAGCGAAATGGTGGTGGACGGCATCAAGACCAACATCCCGCTGCAGCAGCGGATCATGGCATCACTTGCAACCCACCCCATCGCTCCCTCCCAAGTCCACACATGGTTCCATGCGGTAACCCCGACCACCCCTGCCCCAAACGCCCAGGCCATCACGCGCATGCTGCGTGCGCTGGACGAGACGGTGATTGTGGGTGTCCCCACCACGGGCCCCTTCCACAAGCTGATCCTGGACCACCCGGCCTTCAGGGCTGGCGACGTCGACACGGGCTTCATCCCCAAGTACCAGGCCGAGCTCACCACGCCGCCACCCACTAGCAGGGTAGGTCGCGTGCAAGGACGTGTGCGTGCATGTGGAGGGCAACGCGCATGCAAACGCATGCGCGTCTGCACGTGGGTTTGTGTGTAGATGGGTGCACACGCGCGTGTGCGCTTCACTCCTGGCAACGGCAATCTTGTGCGTGGGGGGAGGGGGGGGCGGGTCAAGACGTGGCACCTCTCGGTGCACGTCGGAGATGCGTTGTGTTGCATGTGGCATTGCATGTAGATCATGAGCCTGCAAGGCGCACACATCAGCACAAGGTGCTGCATCCACCCACCACACCTGGGCTCGCTCAACACCCGCACGTCCGGGTTCACCGCTCCCACGATTTACTGACCCATGTGCAATTCCATTGACTGATGCGACAGATCTGCAAAGCAGCCCGTCCTGCACAACCTTCCTGCATAGCCACCCACTCATGCACTCAACCGCCCTGCACACCCCACACCAACAACCCTGCAGGTCAGTCCGTCTTGTCCTAGAAGGTCAAGGCCGCCAAGTCCAATACCAAGATGCCGGTCTTGACCGCAACAGCAGGGCCCTCGATGGGCCTGAGCCGCCAGCGTGGCAAGGGTTTGCCCCAGGATCACAGACGCGTGTATTGCGCTTGGTGACAAGGGGCTGCGCCATGCAGGGCTGCGCCGCACAGGGCTGTGTGGGGCGCCTTCGCATCCTGCTGAGGCGGATGACACGGCTTGATCTGAGGAGTTGCGCGGTCCCATGATGCGGCTGCGCTGGACTGTGGGGTGCATACTTCCAGCTTGCTGCACAATGGAGGACGGCTACTTGCTCGCAAGATCGCGCCGGTTGGCGCTTTTTGCGTACCGGGAGCCCATTGTTGAGCCGCCTGCCCATACCTCGGGCGTCATGTGGGGCTTCAGCACCCCTTCCCCTCGGAAACGGTATCGATATGAGGGACGACAGTGGGCCTCTGCACCAGCCAGCATCTGATTATGCGCCATCCCTAGTTGCTTCCAGTATTGCCGTAACTTCCCTTGGATCTGCGTTCCATAGCAACGTGCCGAGTTCGCTTGTGCCAGACATGGCGTCGAATTGGAAGTTGGCGTCTACTTGCGCGCCATATGATGTCCAGTGCCAAAACACGACATAGGAAATCATCTGCGCCTGTGCCACGCCACAATATCGCGGCCAAAATCAGGACTTCGACTTCGAGGCCGCAGCCCGACAGCCCTCACCCCGCAAACGCCGTAGCACTGCAGCCGCGGTGTACGGGCAGCCCGACTGTTGGAGTCGCGGCATCACGCCATTGCACGCGGTCCCCGCCCACGCCATCACGCACGTAATTGCGTCGTTCAGGCCGCTCATATGCCAGGGCGGACTGTGCGCTCCTCTAGGCTGGGGCGCCAGAAGCACCGTGTGACCTCCGCGGGGATATCTCTTGAGGGCATGCGCATTCCTTGAGCCAAGCAGAGCCGCATTGTGATGCGCTAGCGCTCTTGGGTGGGCTTTGAACCCCGGGATATTTTGCTGCAGTTCTGCGAGGGTGCGGGCATCTTGTTCGCCTTAGTCAAACAACGCTGCCACGGTCAGCACGCTAGCTTTCGGTCTTTGTCAGGTCGGTTACGCGTCTTCCCATACTGTTCCTTGCCAGGGCCGCCGTCGCGGGCGCTTGGGCCCTGTGGGCGTCGCGCTGTTCTTGCCACCCTAAAACATGCGGCTGAATTCCCGCCTGTCTTCGTCCGGGTTGTCCCGTGCCTTTGGGAAGTCGGCATCCGTTGTGCGCTCAAGTGAGGAGAAGCAGTGCGAAGCGTTGCAGTAGAATTCGAGTACCTCTTTTCGTGGTACTGAGATCAGCTGCAACTCGCTGGGCTGAGCCAGGTCCTTAGGCGTTACCTCTGCTTTGTCGCATACCAGCAGAAACACCTGCTGGACAGTTCTGAGCAGCCGTTTGGGCGGCATAAGCAGTATTTTTCTTGGAACCACGGAAACGCATTTGCGGTGCAGTCAGGCATGCCGTGGATTTGCTTCACAAGAGCTAGCAGGACAGCATTTAGTTTTTGTAATGTTTGGGCCATATGCGCAAAGTGCCATCCTATATTACAGCATGGGTTTGAGGGTTTTGGTAATGCCTTCTTTTTATATAATTATGAAAACGTACTTCAATATCGTGTTTTTTGAGCCAGTCAAGCGTTTTCTTGACCGTATCGCAATTGGGGATTCCAACTATGGTCATCATTGAATTTGCAGGGATAAAAAATAATGAATAATGACCGTATGCTTTTCTTTCGGATAGCTTCAAAGAGCGAAGCATTCCCGCGAGGCGCCTGTGCAGCACCGCGCTTCCATGGTTTGTCACCATGCATCTTGTAGCAAGGTAGTTCGCTGGCTTTGTTCTTTCACTCCCATCTCTGACCACGTGCGTCGGATATATCTGTGCTTCTTGCCTGGGTCTTTCCTGGTGCTTCCTCGCTATTCGTGTTGCTCAGCATACCTCCAGGACTGGAGGGCTTGTTTGAGGGCTTTCTCGGCTGGCATTCAGCGGGGTTGATGTGTCTGCCAGTGTGATGGATGCAGCCACCTTAGCAATGGCTCGATGTACAGGATGAATAGGAAGGGGGAGAGGCTGTCTCCTTGGATAGTGCCCCTATCAATAGGGATGGGTGCCGTGGGTCCGTGTGGCGTCTGGATGCGGGTGTGTGCCCCCATGTATAGGTCCTTGATCACTTCAGTTGCGTCTGTGCTGCAAGCCCAACTGCATACTCCAAGTCATACATCACTTTCAGCTGAGCACTGAACCCCATCATGACCACTGAGCCATTGCAGTTGAATAAGTTGTTATTGAAGCAATTGAAGACGTTTGATCTCAAGTGACACAAAAAGCGGCACGTGATTTAGTAGCACAGGGTAACGTTTTAGGCGTAATTTATGGTGGTAAAGAAGAAGTACACTTCTATGCGCCTGTTTTGGGCCAGGTGTGCCGCATTTCGTGTGATGAAGGCTGCCCCACTTCGTGATCCTCGGAGCTGTGCACCACTTGGAGGAGTTGAAGTACCTTCAGGAGCTGGGAGCCCGTGTCAGCAGGTCCAGCTGCATCCATTGTCTTCGATGTCGGAGGGACTAATTGCAGAAGACAGCGCCGGGACATTTCGTAAGCTCACCGAATTCCCAACGCCCCGTTAACCACACTGCAACCCCCGTCATCGTAATTCCTGCACAAAGCCATCCAGGCTTTCTGAGCCTTGAGCCTAGCCCAAGCACTCGCGGTAGAAGCAAACGCAGACTCGATCCGCGGAGGATCACCAACCTCCCCCGTTACCCCTGGTGGGGAGCGGCGCGGCGGCTTCGGTCCGCGCAGGCCAGTCCCCCGTGCCCTGTTGATCTGAGTCATCATGCATCTAATCAGATAGACTTGTTTACTGCTACGAGAAATCAATGCGTTCAACCAACGAACAGGTCATAGCTTTGTCTACCACCTGCTCTTCATGCAGGACTAATAATCGCCGGATTTTTCAGTATATTAGTACCGCCGCTCTGCCTGGTCATGGCAGTAAGTAGTAGCAGCAGCAGCAGCAGCGGCAGCTGCAGCAGCAGCAGCGGCAGCAGCAGGCAGCAGCTGGCATAAGTGTGAGGGAACTGCTGCTGACCCCTGCACCACGACGCTACTGCCAGCATCCCCGCGTGATTCCGTGCCTGCATTCACTTGCAGAGATTCCGTCGTGACTGGGCTCGTTACTGCGAAAGACGCGCTCTGTGTTTGTGTTCAGATTGATGAAAACATATAAAATGTCATCAGTCGAAAAAGAACTCTCTGCAGAAAGAAATGTGGCAAACCCTGACCGCAGCGTTTGCACTTGAGACTTGAAAAAGGTGAGCGGCATGTAAGCCGCACCGTTCACATAGAGCTTGCGATCGGCCAGCACGGTTTTGAAGCCGAGCTCGTAATTCCACAATTCTTCCTGCTCGAACTGGCGCGTAACCTGCAAAATGGGCGGCCACGGCGGCAGCAGCCAGCAGTGTGACTCACTGGGGCCGTCTAGGCGCCGGGTTGCAGCCAAGAGGATGGGTCTAGGCAAGCCTGCAGGGCAGCACGCAACAGGCCACAAGCTGGCTCGTGTGCAACAGATGTGATGCTCACGCCAGCGGCGCTGCTGCATTGGCAGCGGCCATGGAATGAAGTGCTCCCTCCCACAACCAACCAAGTGCCGGCACCTGTTCCCACTAAAGCTGCGCACGGGCACATGTACGGTGGGTGTAGCATGTAGAAATCCGATCCATGAGGGCGGCACATTGCATGCTACAATATCCAATGCGGGCATGCCCCCATCCACCCAGCCCGCCATCACCTGGATCGCTTGGGAATCGGCTCGCTGCTGGCGTGCCGCCGCGGTGACCGCGATTCGCGCTCACTGCTGCCGCCGCTGCTTCCCCTGGCAGCGCTGCTGCTGCCGCTGCCCCGGCGGCTGACCCGCCGGCTGCCGCCACCTCGGTGGTCGCTGCCGCCGCTGTGTCGCCGCCCCTCGCCGGCGTCTGACCGGGCACGACCTTGGCCTTGTCACCGCTGCAGCCATCGTCGAGCCAGGGGTGGCGCAGCATCTCCGCCGCATGGCCCGCGCATCCGGGACGAGCCGCAACATGGGCTGCAGGAAATCAGCGATGCCTGCCGCCTGTGGAAGGGGGATTTGTATTGTCATCTTCCAGCACGGCAGTGTCGCTGACCCGGGCTGCCATGCGACGCACGTGAGCCGGATGCGCAGATTCAGTGCTTCAGGCTGCCGTAGCGCTGATCAAAGGGAAGAAGCTTTAATGGAAGAAGTGTACCAGTGATCAAACATCTCAGACGAAACCTGTTGCAAGGAAACATGCTAGCGCGGGGGCACACGCGCACACGCACGCACGCTCTCTCTGTCTCTCAGCCTCTCTCTCGCAGCTCCCAGCGCACACGCATTCCAGAGAGCCTCGTCATAAAGCAGGCCCGTCCAGAAAGCTGAAAGCGCCACCACATGGCCGCTATCGCCCATATCGGCCCCGCGCATTTCCAGGAACTGCTTGAGCCGCACTTCCGGGAACAGGGTGGAGAGGTGATCCTCCCAATCCTTGATTGTCGGCTTTTCGCCCGGCAGCTGCGGCAACTCACCCTTGAGGAAGGCACGGAAGCTCTCGCCCGCGACATTGATGTATTTCTTGTCACGGATGACGAAATACATCGGCACGTCGAGCAGCCCTAAGATGGACCCTGTAATGACGATGGGTGCATCGCTGCCTTGATGGTTCCACCGCAGTGGTCAGTCACGATTTGCACTTCAGCAAGCAAGATCAACACACTCAGGGGCCCGGCTTGATGCGCGGGCTATCAACACGTGCTGATGCATGACCCTGTGCCTTGCACAGCCGCAGTGGATGGGACACGCAACGAATCCCGGTGTGCAAACACGTGATCCCCCACCATGCCTTGAAGCCGCCGGCGCCACCTGTCTGTTGAAGTAGTCGCGCGCCAGGCGGCCGGTGGTCCACACGCGACGTGGCATGCGTCCCAGCAGCTCAATATCAGGGCCAGGTGGTCTTCATCCCTGGGGCCCAGACGCAGGAGAGCGGAGGTTGTCAGGGGAGATGTGTGTGCCTCGGGGGCACAAGACATGCGCAATCAGCACGGCGCTGGCGGCTATCAGCGAAGCCCACCGTCAATGCCATCAGCGAAGCACATTGCCACTGCGCACACAGGCATCAATCCTGGCACCCATACTATTGTCTGGAGAGCTGTTTCGCATGAGTGACCGTCTGAAGCGCATAAACACGTGCTAAACTCATTTTCATGCCCACTTTGTCCGGGTTGGCAAGTGGTGTGATTTCAACAGTGTCCCCTGTAAGCCAGCTGAAACACCACACATGCCACGCTCCACACATCAGCCGGGGCGCCCCACCTGGAGATAACGGAACACCAGGTGCGGAAGGCTTCGCCGGTTTGAAAGCAGTGTGCGTTACAAACACCTGCCAGGTAGAGAATACACTGTGTCGCCGAACAGAGGCGGCCGCCCTCGGCGGCCTGTTGCAGCTCGCCCCCCTCTGTCTGCGGCGCGCGCCACGCCCTCGACTTGACGCTCGACAGCGCATCCAGCACCCTGCACCACCGCAATCACCTTGCTCCCAGGATGCCGTCGGGCTCGCGGTACTCCGCGTCGACAGCGTCTGTGACCGCGTAGTCCGCCGCGCGCATCCACAGGTCGAACAGTTTGCGCGGGCTGCTGATCGCAGGCCGCGGCGCTCGTGCTGCACGCGGCTCTCGTACACAGGCGACGCCGCCTCGGCCGGCCTGTGATGCTGTCAGCCACTTGACCTGCTTGCTGGCTTCCTGGCATCCGCTGCTCTGATGTTGGCTGCTGCTCTGCTGCATGGCCGTTGCCTGCGCCACAGCCCATTTTGCTGCAGAGGGGCCGCGACCTCCGCAGCGGGTGCCTGTTCGACATCAAGCTCCTCCTTGGCACCATGCAGCTCCTCGCCGCCAGTCTGCTGCAAATGTGACCCGCTGTCGCCGCTGACGGCTGCCTTGGCTTTCCGCTTTGCCTACTTCTTTTGACTCCTGCTCAGCTGCCCGTCGCCGCTGCCCCCGCCTCCGCTGGCGCCGCTGCCGCTGCCGCCGCCGCCCGCCTTCTGCTGCTGCTGCTGCTGCGCCGTGACCGCCGACGCGCCCCAGCTCCGGCACCGCCGGCGGGCGCCCTCGGGGCTATGTCGGGTTCGATCCCAGGGCGGGCTTCTGACCGATGGTGTCGACCAGCATCCGCATTGCGTGGTGCTGCTGGACAAGATCGAAAACTGGCCCATCTCGACCGCTACCAGCGTCTGGCGTGCCAGGTTCTGGACCACGGCAAGGGCAGCCCCGATCACAATGGCTTTATGAGCGCGAGCGGTTGTCGCCCAGCACCTCGCCACGATGCAAACGTGGAGGTAGTGCGGACCGGCGTGCGCAAGGTGGTCAAGCAGGCGCACACAGTGGCCGGCACCGGAGGGTTCGGCGGCCTTGACTGGGCAGGAGGGTCACCTCGTCGCGCGCCGCGTCGGTGTAGTGCGGGGCGCTTTTCTGGACCTGGCGGCGCACGGCCAGGCGGGGGCAGGCGGGCAGACGGCTTTCGTGATTTGGGCTGGCGTGGGGTGCGGGGCAGATGGCGAGGGGCGGCCTGAAGGCGAGGAGATCCACCAGGACGTCTGGTGCGCACGTTTCATCACGTGCACAGCCCTGTTTCTCTTCCCGCAGGCCTGCACCCGGTTTCGCATGGGCGGCGGCCGTCCTCTCACCAACAGCCGCAATGCCTTGTCGTCGCTCTCGGCCGCTCAACATGGGATGCAAGCAGCCCTCGTCCGTGCATGACGCCCCAGCACACCATCCCTCGATATAATGCCCAACTGTATGCACCTTCAGCGCGGCGAACCCGATCGATGCGGCTGTCCAGGATCCAGCCAGACCGGCTGAACTGGTCTCCATCCCAGCTTGCGCCGGACATGAACGACACCCGAACTACTCACCAATCGCACAGGGTGGTACCCACCTGGGAAAGAAAGGGGAGGTTGAGGGCAAGGCAAGATGCTAGGGAAGGGCGGAAAACCGGCCTTCCCGGATGGGCTGCTTGTCGGACATGGGCCCCGAGCAATTAAACCGTCCAGCGTTCGTGAAAGATCGCGACATGATAGGCGACACATCCCCGCAACCGGACCCGCCGCAGGCGGAAAACCCTGTTGCAGGAACCGCTGACGCCCGGCCTGCCGCCGAAGTCGGGGCGCCGCGAGGGCCTCGATCCGACACGCTACGGCGATTGGGAAAAGAACGGTCGCTGCATCGACTTTTTGTTGCCGGCCGGCAGCGACCGGCTACGCACCAGGACGGGTACAAGAGCTTGGCATTGGACGTCAGGGATGGGTCAGATCGGGGGCACGTTTCGTTTGTCACATTCAGGAATTTCATGTCCGCTATTCACCCTTTGACTGCTGCCAAACGACATGCTGTCCTTGCCCGGATCGCGGAATTTGTTGCCGATCCGTCCCGTCAGGTAAAGACCAAGGTCGGATGGAGCGAAGCGTCGGTCGAGCGCGCCGAAACCCGACATAGCCTCAGGCACAGGTGCGCCCACGCAAAAATGGACGGGAAGCCCTGCAACTCGGGCTGAGGCGTGAGTTCTCGCGCCTTGTACAGCGCGGTCCCGGCGCGTTCGTAAGTGCTTGACGGCGCGCGGTAGTTGTGTCGCCGGAAGAGGTACGTTTAAGCGTTGTGAAGGTGTACTTAGCGTCGAGGCACGTACATCATCGTGGGAATGCACACAACTGCTGGACAAAAATGCGTCCAGTGGAACATCTGTAGGAGCCCTCACGAGGCCCTGCTGTCCCTGCATGGGGTACCGCATGCTGACCACTGTGATGCTGACCGAGCCGACGGTGCAGGATCAGAAAGGATGAAGTTCAGGGCAAACGAATGCAGCGCCTGCGTGATATAGATAATACTCCATCGTAGCATGCATACGTCACATCGTTTGGCTGGCAATCCAGCCGCCATCCCCCCCCCCTCCCCAGCTGGGGGAGCCCATTACTGGCAACCTGAATCGTTGGCAGAGTGCGTAAATCTTCGATATTCGGAATCTGCACCACACCCCCCGAATCAGTCATGAAATCTGCCCAAACCAATGGCTCACCGAGGGCCCGCTCGATTAGCCACACAGTACCGACAGGTCGTGGCGGATGTACAGCATGTCCTGCAGCACGCGCGAGAGGGAGATTGAGGTCGAGGGATGTACCCCAGACCGTTCAGAGTTCGCAGGGGACCGGACCTTTGCAGGCTGCTTACAAGGTGTTAGGCTTGCCTTTGCGGTTGCCGACTGTGCTGCAGCTCTATCCACCTGCAGGGTGCATGGCTTGGGCGCCATCGGTCGCTATCGTGCACATGGCGATCGAGATTTCATCATAACGCCGGTGATATCGTGATGGCACGAGCTCGGGCACAGATCACACACATTTTGTTCTTTCAAGCTTGAACACATCATACACATAATTCGGCGGGTCCGAGACGCAAAAAAATCCTCTCATCTTGCGCGCAGCACAGGTGCAATTTCATGCACCGCAAGGGGGCAGGGCGGCGGCACAAGCAAGACGCACACCGTCTTACAGTACCTGCAAAGCTCGCATGACGGTACGCAGCAGGCCTGTTTGGTTGATTAGCAGCTACCGCGCAAACCAATGTATGGCGGCGTTGCTCCAGCTGAGCAGCAGCCCCAGCTCATCTGCTCCCTGATGTTGATCTTGGCATGTCGTTGCTTGTACAAATCGCTATGCTTGGACTTGCCCGCATTCCATTTGTTTTCAAAAACTTGATGCTCCATTGTAGACTAGAAGCTATTTATTCTTCTTGGCAGTCAAGTACTGATAAAGAGTGAAGCCGGCGATGCCCACCGACCCGGCCAGGTTGCTGGCCGCGGGCGCGCGCCCGCGCTGCCTGCCGCGAGGCCGGCCAGGATGGCCGTGCCATAGGTCGGGCGGTAGACGGCCTCGGTCACGGCCAGGCCCAGGTTCAGCCTGGTAGAATGAAAATAATTGCTTCGGTGAAGAGGCGGTAGAGATGGGGGTTGAGATTTGCATGTGGGGATAATATTAGTGCTTTGGTACGGGCTTTGCGGGCCGCGGATCTAGGGCGTCCCTGTGGTAGGGACGGCAAGCCGGCCATTCATGGTCAACGCAGGGCGCATACGCAGAGGGTCACAAGCTGCAAGGAGGCGAGTCAAGAGGGGGGAAACCCAGCCCACGGCGCTGACTCGCACCGTTGAAGGTTCGGCCCCAGCCGGGCTCTGTCCGCTGCGTCGCGGAGCATGAGGTCGCGCCGCCGGCCAGCAGGAAGCCGCGCGCCCAGGCGTGCTTGATCAGCTGGGCCAGCGGGGTGACGGGGGCGATCAACAGCTGCTCCGGCGCCGAGAAGGCATCCAAGGTACTGGACCAGCTCAAGCGCAGTGAGTGGGAAGAAGCGCGCGGAAAGCATCTGGTTGGAAACTCAGCGACGGAACGCCGCTCCCGACACAGATGCCCGCCGCGCGAAGCTGATGAAGCTCGTTGTCGATCAGCTGCGACCACCGCGTCATCGAGGGCGATGCTGCAAGCTATGTGCAGGCACTCAAGAAGCTGATCGAAACACCGGTCTTGCTGTTCGCCGATTGATAGCGACGAAGCAATCCGGGGCAGTGGACGCGGCGCCCCGGATTGCTTCGCGATGGCCGCCGAAACCCTTCAGCCCCAGCCCCGCGATCCGGATGACCATCGGATTGGTGTATTGGCCGTTCGAGAAGAAGCTCAAGGTCGCTGCCTCGCCGCGGATCTGGTCCTCGGCATTGTGGACATAGGCGAGGAACTGGATCTCGGGCATCGGGACAAAGCCGTTGTGCGCCATGCCGATCGCGAGCCCGAGGATCGCCTGTTCGTCGAGCAAGGTGTTGCCGCTGTAACGGCGCGGCCAGCGCAGAGCGGCTGGTGGGCTTGCCTGCGCAACGCCTTCCCCGACATCAAGTTTTCGGTACTACGGCAGTTTTCGGAGGGCAATAAAGTGGCCTCGCGCTGGTCGATCGAAGGTACCCACAAGGGAGAATTCCTGGGCGCGGCACCTACCGGCAACAGCATCACCGGGTTCGCGGCGACATCGTAGATGAACATGTGCGCCTGCCGGGTGCACCAAGGCGATGCAAGCGCGGGAACGTCGCTGAATGGAGCAATTCATGCACCTGTGCTCACCGCCTGAGACCACTCGTCGGCAGCGGATATGGCCATGGTGCCGCCGGCGATTCGCGCCAAGCGACCTCCAGCGGCATCGCGGCCGCAGCTGCGCCGGCGCGCCGACCACCTGCAGCGCAGCTCGGCCGCCACCAGTGCTGTCGCGCCGAATGCGATCGACACGCCAGCGAGCGCTTTGAACCCAACGGTGAGGGCGCGCGACATCGGAGGAGGTGGAGGCGGCGCAGGGGCAGGGGTGCCGTCTGCGGCCAGCGACGCGGGTGCTGCTGCCGAGCTGTCTGCGGTCGGCGGCGTGGCTGCATTTTGTGCGGGCGGCGAACCGTCCCCAGCCGCGCGCGCAAGAGCTGCGGCGTCGAAGGCTACTGATGCGCCAGGCCTCGGATCAAAAGATGACAGTATGGTTGCTCGCTGGCGAGCGAGCACCTGTCTTTCACGTCCATTCGGCCCGACGATTGCAGCGCTTGTTCCAGGTGGAGTTCGCTGCTGCAAAGAGCGCTTTTGGCGAACATCAGGACCAGTGCGTCATTGTAGCGCCTCATAGGGCCGCGCTTGGCGCACGCATTGTGTTAAGGGTGCTGTCCAGTCGCAAGTGACTAATTGGGGGGTCAAGAACTGTGACAATAATAGCAGGGATGCTCTGACTACAATGTCGTTCATGTGACCGGCTTACGATTCCCAGGGTGAATGTTTGATCTGCAGCTCCACCAGCTGATATTCCATATGCTCACCAGGGGTTCGGGCTTGCCGGTATGACGACACGAAGGCAATCTCGCTGATATTGCCACGAGCGCAGGCGATACAAGCGCCGTCCATGACACGGCTGCATAGCCGCATTGACTCGTTGCCTGCTGATCGTGACCATTTTTTCCCTTAAAGTATCAATCTGTGGCTTGAGCAGTCTCATTTCGGACTGGGACTTGTAAGCCGGCCACTGAATGCAGAACTCGACCCGTTCACATTGGCGTCTGCGAGACTAGATGGGCAGCAGCTGGGCGACAACGGCAGCAGGCCGCACTCGGCCGGACACCCGGTCCTCGCCCTATCATCCGCGTGACACTCGGCCTGGCCCGAGCGCCACGCTCGTCGGTTGCAGCCCCGCCGCGTGCGCGGCACCGCCGCTGCGGCCGCTGCTGTCGGACGCGTCCGCCGGCTGCGAGCTGCAGCTGGCAGGCCTGCACGCCGGATGCGCCAAAGCCCGGCGCGGGCGGCGCGGCGGCGGCTCCGGCATTGACGCCGCTGTCGCAAGAGAGGCGCTTCTGGCGCAGTATTCTGGGTGCTGCCGCCCGGAGCGGCAACGTCGCGCGCTGTTCGGGGAGGGCGTCTTGATGTTCCTCGGGTGAGTGATTCTGGGCCGTTGACACATGTTGAGACCGACTGCTATCCCAGGACCAGCCCAATGTTTCTTTGCATATCGTTGAAATATACCTGGAAGGCTCCGCCGCCACCGCACACACGTCGCACGATGCCAAGCAGCAGCAGCAGCAGCACCAGCAGCAGCAGCAGCAGCAGCAGGGCTGACTAGGCCTGCAGGTTGTCATGCACTTTTCCTCGCCACCTGCGTGCTGCAGCCACCACCGTCATCGGCTCGCAGCTTCACCGGCAAGCATGGCAGCGCTGCCGGTGCCTCCGCTCTCCCTTCAGGACGAGGCCCTGCCAGCACGGCGCGCAGCTGGCGGCGGCACGTGCTGCACGCCTATGAGGGGTTTTTCAAGAGCAGCACAGGCACCACCAGCCTCGGTGGCAGCTGCGGCCGCTGGCGTCCCACCCTCCAGGAAGGCTGTGGCTGTGGCCTCGAACGAGAGCAGGGCATTCGGCTTGCAGCAGGTGGGCATGCAGGCGTAGTGTCCTGTCGCCACTCGCAAACCGGGGCTGGCGCACTCAAGCTGGGCAATTGTACGCCAATATATATTCCATCGAAGATGTACAGGTTGGGATGGAAGTACCCGGCATTGTGCCACCTAATTTCCATACCGCAGGTGGCGGGCAGGAGGTGCAGGCGGCCGTGCCCTTCCTGGACCTGGCCAACCCTCGCGCCCAGCGGCGCTGGCCCGCACGGACCAGTGGCGGCGGCAGGCAGCGGAGTGGTCAGGCTACGGGGGTGAGTTTTGGGGCCGGGTCATGGTGTTTCCGCGCCTGCTGAGCGACCAGGAAGTACGTCCCAGCGGAGAAGGTGCTACCCGACTATTGGGAAAAGGATCCAACAGGTCATTGCTGCTTGCTGACCTGGGACTCCCTGGAGCCTGGCCGCCTCGTGCTTTCATCACCAGCTGCAGGCCATGCGGCAGCACCTGGCGAGTGCGGTGCCGAGTCTCTAGCCTGTGTGCCATAAATTCCTATGCAGTGTGATCACAGGACATGACAGCGTCCGCTTTACGCATCACCCGCAGGAAATGATCCAAGAGCCTATTTTGACCCCTTCAACACCGAACGCCTGGCCGATGTACGCAACGATCGAGAAGATACGAAAGGAACAGCCATGATCGACATCCGCAAATTCGACACGCTGGGCCACGCCAACCATGGTTGGCTCGATGCCCGCCACCATTTTTCCTTCGCGAACTATTATGACGAAGGCGCATGGGCCTGGAGGCGCGCTCGCTCTGAACCGACGACGCCATCGCGGCGGCAGGGGCATCGCGGGTTAGCACAATTTCTGTCGGGGCGGCAGCAGGGACGGCCGAGCGCAGCATCAGCCGTGGATGAGAGGGGCAACGGGTGCATGCGACCGTTGGCGTCGTCGACGCGACAACTTAGATGCGGAACCTTCGGGCGCTGAGCGGTCTCGATATTGACAGTGGCATTCGAGTCGAAAGGCGTGCGTGCTGCGGCAGCTGGCCTCATTTGAGACGAGCGTCAATCATGACCTGGCAACGCTAGGTGCGATCGAAGAGCGCGCCGCTGCTGCCACGTCCGCCGCGTCCAGCGGCGAGCTACGGCGCTCGCAGCAGCCGGCGGTATCGGCTGGAGCGCAAGCGGCTGATCGAGGCGGGCCTGGAGGTGCTGCGGCGCGTCCACCGCTGACGAAAGTGAGTGAGTGAGTGACGGCTGCAGGTCGCCCACACCGGCAAACGTCTGCACCACTCGAGCTTGTGGCTCGCCTGTTGTTTGGCATGTTAGCGTTCATTTGGTTTTGATGCATACGAAGGTGACGTGTCTCGCTTCTCAGGACGTTCCCTTTACCCCCCCCCCCCCTGGTGTGAAGCGATTGTCCCTCCACGCGTGCTCCTGCTAAACATTTGTAATGATTTAGGTAACCCGCTCAGCTGAAGTTTTTACCACACATCTTACCTCACGCATTCCGAATGCGCGTTTCAGACCGCGATTTATCTATGCCAGAATAGCCGATTCTTGTCGATAGTTTTCGGCGATACGTCAGCGCATTTGTGGTCCCAGGAGCGATAGGCCGGATAGTTCTCGCTTGGGGAGCTTGGCATGGCCGTGCCTCCGACGTCGCTGCAGCGCTGGACCAGGCCACGCAGCGCACTGGTGCGAGTGCCGACGACGCGCAGCTCGAGCTGGGGGTTGCCGTTCGCACGCACGCCGAGGCGGCAATGGCTTCGTCTTCGAGCAGCACGGCTGCAGACAGCTGGGCAACAGCAGCGTCCTGTTGGTGCGGAGCAGACCGGCCGATCACGAGATGATTGCTGCGCGCCTCAGTTCCAGCATCACGCGCCTCCGCAATGAAGGTCAGATATTGCTCGCAGCGCTGTGGAGGACATCTGTTGCGTCGCACCTTTCGGTGGCCGCGCGGCAGTGACGCGGCTGGCCTTCTCGTGGCGGCCGCGGTGATTGGCTCGTGGGCGCTGCTCTTTCGCACGCCATGTGGGGCATCAAGCTGGACGGCCCCGGCCGATCTCCGTGGTGGTACATCGTTGGGACGGTCTTTGGAATGAAAAGTGCGAGCGCATGATGTCAAAACAGCCAAGGGCGAGCTCATGATGGAAACAGCGGGCAGCGGTGACGGTCGCGGCAAAAACGGGGTGACGATGCGCACGCTGCCGACGGGCAACGGCAGCTTTCGCAAGGGGACACTCTTGTTCATGTTCTTGTGGATCGATTGTGAAAGGCATGCTCCAGCGCAGGCCGTAGAGTGGCTGGCAGCAGTCTCGAGGCATTGGACGGAGGTCACCCTCGCCGAGCCGCGAGGCGACCGCAGCACGAGCCTCGACCTCATCTCTTACGCTTTGCAGACGCCAGGCACGGCACTGTGTGCCTCAGGTCGCGCGGCCTCAACGATGAAGTGGGGCGGCTTGCCATTTCGCTCTACGCCTGGTTTGACGTGGCAGGGGCTACACTGCTCGCCAGGGCTTGGCGGACGGGGGCATGTTGCAGCTAGGGCGTGAGGCAAGTCTCCAGAGCGTGGTAGATCTGCCTCGTATGAGCGGTCCACTTGTGCCGCGCTCGCCGCCGCTCTGCATAATGCTTCGGTATAGGCCACTCCCGGCCAGCTGCTTTTTGGGTTTATTCACCTGCCATTGCCGAAACCAATGTTCCTTTTACGTTTACTAACCAGAGCCAGGGCGCTACCACTTATAACTGGAATTTTGTGCGACAATCGTACCAGCACTGAAGAGCACCCGGTACACGCAGCGCGCCACACACACTCACCAACACACGCAACAACGTACACACTACACACTCACATATGAAGAACCTGTAGACACTATAATACCGCGCCCTGTATTCCGATGTCCACAAGAAGCACGGGAGCACCACGGCTACACCGGCACCCACGACGACCCCGCTCCACTGCGGTCTCCGAGATGCTGCCACCGGATTTTCCAGCTGCCCATCTGCACGCGCCGCATTTTCCGGCGCAAGCTTGGCATGTCGCCGGGCGAGTGGCGGCGGCGCCTGTTTCGGCTATTCTCGAACCGCCTTGGGAGAATTGACGATGTCGCACACCGCGATGATGTTGCTTGCCGTGCATCCTTTCGCCTCTCCCACTGACTCACACCACCGCCGCCATACGCCACAGCCACCATCACCGCTACGACCACCAACTTGTTATACTGCACAGCCTCACCCATGTTTCGCTCTTTCGCTTTGGACTATACAAGAGGTAGGACAATATCAAGCCCATATTGGCTTACAATCAATGTTGACATATTGGTCTGGCTTCAGGGGGCTGACGTGGCGGCCCGGTTGGGCGGCAACGGCTCGTTGCTATTATGGGTACCAAAATACATGGTAAATTCCAGCTCAAAGGACGACGCGATGGAAAGCTTGTCGGTATACCATACGGCTCCATTTTGCCAGGGTACGTCAGCGGTAATTAAATAACAGTCACCGCTATACGCTACGGCGTCGCCCACCAGATTATACGCCTGGCCGTAGAGGTGCTGCACCCCCAGCAAACCAAGTACCGCTAGACCAGCGGCTGCCCAGCTGGTTCCATGCGTGGTTGAGGTGGCCTGGCTGTGAAAGTTGGGTGGATTGGGCGCCTACGAGCTGGCAGCATGCTCGTGGGATGCCGAAACTGGGTTCCAAGGGCATAGTCTTGGGCACTCACTAGCTGCGCGCATGGTCGCTCGGGCCGAATCACTAGGACATCCCATTGACTTGCACCCAGTGAAGCTGGGGCTTCTAACCAACCTTGCAGATAGGCTAAATGCCAAGACAGTCAAGAGTGATTTGCTGCCAACAACAGAACATTTGGGTTGCGTATGTGTGTTTGCCATTCCAACCGATTGCGATGGAGATGCCGACATTTCGCACCACCGCTATCTCGAAACCGGGGAGGAGCATGCTGCAAGCGTGGCGGTTCAAGGGCTACCACCCCACTGGCACACATACACATGAATGAACGGTTCAGCATCCTCACACAGTCAATCGCCTAGATCCTGAGCTGTAGTCTGTAGCAAGCATGCGGGGAGTTATTGTGCAATTCCCCTATCGCAGCTCTCTAAGCAGACGTGGTTGCATCACTAACGTCACCATTCGCTCATTGTGATGCTATGTGGGTGACAGGAGCTGTGGATCACAGCAGCCGGGCAGCGGCTCAAATCGTCCGGCCGCGAATCCTACTGGTGGCATCGTCCGTAGATACACCAGTTCGGTACCTTTCCATTCCACGAGCAGCCGGGTGCGCATTCTTCGCGTACCCGTTGATAAACTCAACCACATCGTACTCACGGATTTCACCCTCGGGGGTTAACAATCGCTGACCCCGTCCGCGTTGTCCCCCAGCCC
>NNCB01000206.1:0-22929 GCA_002317545.1 Scenedesmus quadricauda | reverse complement strand
TGATGTTGACGTGCTGTGTGTGTGTGTGTGTGTGTGTGTGTGTGTGTGTGTGTGTGTGTGTGTGTGTGTGTGTGTGTGTGTGTGCTGGTGCGTGCGTCGTGCGCGGGCCTGCGTGCGCATGCGTGTGCTGTCATGCGTGAGCGCAATTGTGTTCCTGCGCTTGCCCGCGATTGCGCTAAGGCTGGCAGCCCTGTTTGCCTTGAGGGCGTGTCCACGCTCGCGAGAACCGCCCCGCGTGCACGGCACGCTCCCTTGCGCATCGCCCACCGCCTCACTCCAACGCACACGATGTCGCCAACGCCGGCTCCTGTCACAATCAGTTTGCCGACGGCAGCTCCCAGTGGCGAGACTCCCATGGCCACGTCACCGAGGCGCGAAGTCTCGCGAGGGCACCGCGGTCGAGCTGCTGGCCTTTGCGCCCGGCGGCGGCTACGACATCGTGTGGGATGACGGCGCCTCGAGCTGGCTGGGCCTGCTCGCGGCCTGGCCAACCAGCTGATCGGGCGCCAGAAGACCGCGCTCGCGTGGAGTTCCTGGCGGTTGGCCCTGAGGGCGAGTGGTTTGTGCGGTTTCTGGACGGCGGGTGGAAGGCCGGTGGTCTGGCCGAGAGGTGCAGCGAAGTGCTGAATGATCTGCATTACAACAGGGTCGGGTAATCATTAGGTGCGATATGGGCATGATGAGATCTTGTGTCATCGTCTACCGTAGCTTATCACAGGTATGAATATGTGCCTCTAGTGTTGGCCGGCAGCAGCTAATAGATGCCGCTATCAACATATTTTTCGGCTGCTCAAGCCAGTTCACTACCAAGAAGTCACCCATTCTGCAGTTACGTCAGGCCAGTATGCGTTTGGCTGTACACGATCACCCCCGTCTTTTTCTTTATTGATCAATATAACCGGGCAGTCAGACTCTTTGCCCAGCAATGCTCAGTCCATGGCACATGCAGGCGTCGCGGGCAGGCACATGAGCCAAGGCCAGCCTCAGGGTCCACATCACATGCTTGATGAGGAGGCCCTGTAGGTGTGCCGCGCACTGAAACCAGCAAGCTGCGGCAAGTATTGACAGCCTGCTTGGCATCAGGCAATGTCGAAGTGACGATGCGCGTCACACTGAGAACTGCATATGGGTGACTGTCCGTCTCGCCGTCTACGTTCTCGTCCGAGTGCCCCACTTCCGCAATCGGTGCTAAGTAACTGCATTTACTAACGCTTCTCGAAGGCCGATTTCGCCGTTTCCAGAAGCTCCGACGTGCTGCTTGCTGCCAGGCATGCACCTACGGCACCACTGCCTTGGCCGGTGATGCGCCTCGGCCAGTCACTTGAGCGCGCAAAACACAAGGGTCGGCTTGTTGCCGGAGTTCCGGCGGTTTCCGGCAGTCCGGCCTGTATCGACCCGTTACAGCTGTTGTCGATCGCTTCGGCCAAGCTTACCAGCGAGATCGCCGCATGTCAAGCCCACGCTCGACTCGACTCCGACCGAGCATTGCCATTGGTGCAGAGTGCGCCGTCTGCGGCGAAAGGCCATGATGCTGGCGAGAGAGCGCCTGGCGCTGGCGAACCACCAGCCGCATGCCCCCTCAAGCGCCACTCTTGCTTGCCCACTGAGCGCCCCAGCCCCCGCCGACCACCAGCAGAAGCGGCAGGCCACCAGCACGTGTGCACCGCCGCGCCACGCGAACTCATGAACAAGGCCAATGTGCGGCGCGTGGCCGTGCGCTGGGGGTGACGTGGAACCTGCCCGAACGCGACCGCTATTCGCAGAATATGAAGCACAGTGAACGTCTACTACACCACCGTCGTCGACGTCGACCCGGCCCGGCCCGGTACCAGCCCGAAAACCGGCTGCGGCAGGAGCAGCTTTCCGGTCACCTTGTGCATGCCCTTCCAATTCTGACAGGAGCACATCCTCACAAACCCCGCTGCCCCGCCGCCCCAGGCGCTGTGGGCACGTGCGAAAATCCCGCGGCAGGCAAAGTTGCAGTTTTTCCGCCATAACAGATTGGCGACGCTGGCAACAGATACAGGACCCGCGGGTTGACACAGGTCAGACGGCCACCCGGCTGCACGGCTCCGGCAAACATTGGGCAAAGCGCGCAGGCCACCGGACCTCGGGGCTGTGCATTCAGGCAGACAACCTTGCAGCAGCTTCAGGTGCAGACACGACCAGGTAAACAAGAGGCCACGAAACCCCGCAACTGCATGCCGGCACGCCTGCGCGCCGCCACCCTAGCTGGCCCCGGTACTACCGACGCCACAGCCGCACGCGCCCGGAACCCAGCCAGAACCGCGCCTGCAGATGGCGTGTGGGCGTGCCTGGCAGCCGAGAAGCTGAGGACCACCTCTTCGGCAGTGGTTCAGTTCGACAGCAGCATCTGGCGCTGGGCGCTTCCTTTTCCTGCTGACAATGATCGTCCTCGATCTGCTGTAGGCGATCGCGGCACCATTGGCGCGCAGCAGGCCAACGGCCCCAGAACAGCCGGCCGCCTCTGGCTATGTGGTGCCGGGAGAGGGTGACTGCTATTTTGTCAGGTCAGCGGCCTCACATGCTTGCGTATGCACGAGTGTGCACATGCGTGTTCACCTGATGTTGTGGTGGGACACATGCATAGGCGACCTGCACGACGCTGCGCGGTGCTATTATGTGAGCGGGCGAGATGAACCGCATCATCTCGAGGAGCTCGACACCTGCGCAACATGCTTTCCAGGAATCCTGCCAACAATTGACCAGCTAGCATGCCTGCCACGCGCTTGCGCACGCGTGCGCCAGCTATGCAGCAGTTCGCCGACGGCAGCTATCCGTGGTCCGCATCAGATGCCCTCTCCAAGGAGCTGCAGTCCCGCTCGGACTGTGATGCGGAGCTGCTGGCCTTTGCGCCGGCGGCGGCTACTACTCTGTGGGCGGACGTCGAGTCGTCCTGGCTCCGACCTGCTCGCAGGGGCCGCAATGGTTCAGCAGGCGCTAGAAGATCGGGGCGTGGAGTTCCTGAGAGCTCTAGCCACCAAAGGGGAAGGCTTTCGGTTACCATTGGTCATTACTGGCGCAGCCTCTGACTCCGCCCCGAAGTGACCCGCACCTGGATGTCTGGCGAGGAAGGGCGTTCCATCATTCAAGATGACGTTTGGGCATGATGGCGCTGGGCGATCGTCTACGATAGCAGGCAGCAGGGGGCTTGAAATGCGGCAACGGTCCTCCTGGCATGGCTCGCAGGTAGTCGATGTCTGTCGAAGCCGATTCATGAAGTTGTGTCAGTTCTGCTGTATGTGCATGAGCTCGTGCTGTTGCTAGCAGGCCGTGTCAAGTTTTGCTGTAGTGTTCGTCTTGCAAAGGACCTGCCACCAGACGGTGTCCGCGGTGATGGAGACGCTCCTCCTGGCAGTGTCTGCTCGCACGGCTAGCACCGGCACCTGGCACGCATCGGGACACGCGGTCGCCTCAAGTGGGCCGCTATCCAGCGAGCACGAGGGTTGGCGGATATATTGCGGGTGGACGCCAATTGAATCTGATGCTTGCTTCGCCACAGTTTGGATGCCCATGAAAAAATGTTCGCCTAGATCGATGCAAAAAGATGCATTTGCGACTATTATTTTGATTGAGATAGGCTGCATTGCTACAGCATTGTATTATTTGATAGGAATTTTGACTTCAACGACGACAGGAATAAGTAAAGATCTGGCGGCTGGTCACCTGCAAGGAACGACATGTAGGCTGCGGATGCACGCTGTTGAAACGCTACCAGGCAATGCTGCTGTGAGGATCGCATGTAGATGCACGCAAGCACATCGGCCACCCGGTCGATGGCGATGTAATCGCTCGCCACCCACCCCCTGCCCGGCACGCCTGCCGGCCGGCTGCACGGGATGTCGACTCGACAGCTGCCGCGATTGACCGCGTCGGGAAGCCGTAGCTGGATACAGGAATTCGCCGTAGCGGCGATGTCTCTTCCGTGGCCCCGCCCTGGAATACGGCACTGCCATCACGCATGACGTCAGCGGCCGTGCGGAGGCGGATGCAGTGAGGCCTTGCATTGCCAGCACAGCACAGGTTGCTTCAACATGATAGCATGCTGCATTGCATCACTAACCCGTCACGCCTGGCCTCACAGCTGGTTTTCAACAAGAGGTTTATGCAATCAACGTGAGAAGGACCGAGATTATGTGGGCATGCACCAACCGTCCCCTACAGCGCTCACCCGCGTGGTCGACCTCTGCATCGTCGATGTGCTGTATGCTGTTGCCGCAGTGGGCGCAGGTGGGGTCGGCGGCAAACAGCTCCCGTCTCAAGCTGGGGTGCGAAGGCGCGCGCGCCCTGTCTGGTCCCTGCAACACAAAGAAACGAACAGCGGGACACGCGCGTGTGTGTGTATGCAGTTTGTCAGCCTGTCCCGCAGGACAGCTGATGGTGGCATTGTGCCCTTGCACGTCATACAGAGCTCGCGCGATTGGCATCACAGCAGATCAGCCGGCTGGGAGGCAGCCCCGCCTGAAAAGGGCAGGAGTTAGGCAGCCTCAGTAAAAAGGCAATGCAAGGCGAGAAGCAGTGTGCTGCTTGGCAGGACATTTTATAGTAGATGGTTAAGAATTTCTGACGCCGTTCCCCGCGGCGAACCCCTGCTCCTGCCCGAAAGGCTCTCCCCATGCCGATGCTCGACGCCAACACGACCGCCCAGCTCAAAACCTATCTCGGCAATCTCCGCCGCCCGATCGAGCTGGTCGGACCCTGAAGCCTCACCCGAAGCCGTCGGGCGGCAGGATGCGTGCCTTGAAGAGGCGCGACGCAGGCTGTGGAACGCCGCGACGAGCTGCGGCATCGCGGTCATCGCGATGCGCCGCGCCATGACGATACCGATGACGGCACCGATACCGATAGCCGCAAGAATTTCGGCCATTGCGACGGCATCGATCCCGACATAGCTGGCCACGTCCAAGTGTCCATCTGCATCCGCGCTATGTGTGCAGCCATGCGTGCACGAGCCCACAGAGCGTGCCAGCCGAGCAGCCAGAGCTGATCGAGGCCGCCATTATGGCGTCGCCGGCTGCGCAGCCGCGGCCAGCCCTGCATCTTCAGCGCGTCCGACAGCAACTCACATTCTGGGTTGCGGCAGGAAGGTGCACGCAGCTGCGGTCGGGGACACGCGGCCCGCCGAAGACTGAAGAGACCAAGGAGATCTCCATGTACAAGCTTGCACTTCCTGCCGCGCTGGTTGCGGCCTTGTTCGTGTGCATACGTACGTGCGTGCGCGCGTGTGCGTGCGTGTGTGTTTTGTGTGTGTGTGTATGTGTGTGTGTGTGTGTGTGTGTGTGGTGTGTGCGGTGTTAGCCACATTCCCCTGTGTGAGGAGTAGGCAGGTGGCTTTCGCGCGTGTCAGCAGGTGACACTGTCACCTGGCATGCATGTGAGTACGAGTGCAGCACAGATGGGGACTGGATCATGAGCTGTTTTCTCCAAATGCAGCTCAAGTGCACTCAGAACCGGTCGTTGCAGTTTTGCTGCGACTCGCCCAAAGGTATGGGTGTAGTCGAAGGTACCTGAATAGAATTCCCCCCGCTTCTTTGACCAAATTGGAATCTGGGCAAGTACGTAATCGCCCGAGGGTTTGGCGCGGCTGGTGCTAGGTGGTGAAAAAAACTGGCTACTCATACTCAAGTCATGTGGCCATACGTGCCTCACCAGTGTCCTTGCGTTTACATGCATGATACAATCTGAAATCTGCTTTTGCAGCATCAAAAAGATATTTTAGCCATGGCTGTATTCGATTGGAGCAAGCACGGTAAGAGCTGGCTAACTACCTGCTGACAGAACAGCTGGATAGCCAATTTTTGCAGCCTGCCTTAAAAACCAAAGGCCGGTACATTTACCCCTTCAACAAGAGGTTCCGGTGTTTGCGTTGTCGATGTTGGCCTCGGAGTCGAGTCACTGGTCAGGCTGGTTATGCTGATCATGGTCGCGCAGCATAGCGAGAGGCACCAGGATGAAGTTGTTGAATGACAAGCAGAACAAATGTTTGAGAGATCCCTTAAACGTGCCGATCACCTGCCTATAGGGCGGCAGCACAGTGGTTGGGACTGAATGGTCGCGCGCAGCAAGGCGACAGCGGCGCCTTTGGCTTACACACACACGGCCGGCCGCCGTTTCGGCGCGCACCTGCACGTTGAAACGCGTGTTCTGCGCATCAAGCACGTCGAGCAGCAGCGGCGTCCGATCGTGAATTGGTCACGATAGAGATTTGATGGTGTCGAATGTCGACTAATGTTCAATTACCGCACCCTACATCATCGGAAAAGCCACAAGCGTGAGGGCTGGCAGTGGTTGCAGTGTCGGCGAGCCGCGGTGACGAGGAGCAATCGCTCGGTGCACCCCATGGCGCCGTGCTGCGCAGGCGGAGCGTGCATCCCCAGCAGCACCCATGCACAAACCCTTGACATTAATCACGAGGGCCGCGCCCCACCCACTGGGCGAGGCGGGGGCAGGCCGCCGCGCTGGATCGCGCGTCCAGCGTCGAAGGGGCGGGATCCAGATCAATCTTTCAGGCCGGAAAGAGGCGCCGACCAGCGCCTTCTTGTCATGAGATTCTCGGGTCTGCGACCTCCTGAATCCGGAGCTATGAGGTCCTCCAGCAATGACATGTAGGACCCGTGGAACGCCGCCCTGCATGCGGGCGGGCGCAGGGGCACGAACGCGTCATCGCTGCCGTCATCACTAGGAAGGCGGCGACCCCAGCGCTGGCACGCGTCGCCTGGCCTCCCCACCCTCCTGAGAGCATCGGTCGGGCGCTCGTCGAGCTGCCGCAAGGCATAACCGGGAGCCGGCGTGCGTATCTCGAGTCGCGGGCGGCCGGAGGGGCGGTCGTCCTCTTCGATCAGCCTCATCAGCGTGGCGGTCACCGCCGCCCCTTGCGTCAAGGATCCTCCGTCCCATATCAAGTATGCCCTTCCAGGACTCGCTTGTAAGACGGCCCGGAGGTCAAAGTTTTCCGAAATGGTATCTCACTTGCGGATCTGCTGCTTGGTGTGGTCTCTGCCGCCGCTGTTCAGGTCGTCGTAGATCTTGAAGATGACCTGTAACCGCCGCATCACCCCATGTTGACCGTCAGTTCATGATCAAGTTAGGCAGGTGGCTCGAACGCATGCAGAGAGGCAGTGTGCGGTGGCCTCTGCCAGTTAATAGGTGGCTTCGGAGACGGAGCCGCCGCGCCACGCCGGCCACAAGCAAGCTTGTCGCTGCTGAGCTTGGTCGCATGCGCTTTGGGCCAAACACAATCGTCAATTGGTCCGTTCGGGGGCGTCTGTATGGTGGCATCGGGGCTATCCTGTTTAGCCGTCGGCTCACGTCGGGGTCGGTGTCGTTCGTGATGATGACCAGTGGAGCGTGTAGTTCTGCGGGGCGGCAGGCGTGGGTAGTTGCAGCGTAGTCAATCGGTTGACAAGGAAAGGTCGAGTAGTTGGTGGAGGGCGTCTAGCGGCAAAGGCAATGCGCCTTAGGCCATCGGATGGCCCTAGATTGAGCCCGCCTGCCGCGCCTTCGATCCCAGCACCTGCAGAGCACCTTGAGATCGCCAACGTTGTGATCCTCGCCACCATCGCCCCTTGCTCGTGTGGCCCTTCCCCCACAGCCAAAGCTCACGAGACCCCCTCCCATCATCCCAGCACCCGAAGACGTATCAAATTTACGGTATTTCAAAGCCACCCAAATAGATTCTTTCCTCTTTGATATTGCCGCTTCCACGTATTTGCCCAGGCCTCGACCTCTCCCATGACCACGCGTCCTCGTCATCGTCATCATTACTCATACCAGCTCCACCGGCGCGTTCTCCCACGCCGCTCACCTGGCAACGAGGCGCGAGCCGGCACACGCGCGCCCGCAGGCGCGGCGGGGCAAGGCGAGGGGCGTGGGGGAACTTGCGTGGCTGCCGACAGTGAGCCGGTGCTGGCCGCGCATGCGCCCGCCACACGTCGGGATGCGCGTCGCCGGTTGCCGTCGACGGCCGCGCCCCGGCCCCGGCGCTCGCCGCGCGGGCCCGAGCGCCGCTCGAAGCTCAAACCGCGACACTGTTGCGGCCCAGGGCCTCGCTGACTCGGCAGGGCGGCGCGTGCGCGTGCGCGTCGGCGTCGCGCGCGCGGCCGCACCGTTCAGGAAGGAGAGAAGGGAGGCCAGGGCTGCTTGCCGTCGATGGGGCTGTAGCGGCTGTCCGTGGTCTCCTCGATCACCGGCTGCACCAACCGCCCCCAGCACGGTCAGCACCAGCCCGTAGCCTCTGTGTGCGCGTGTGTGAGGCGTGCGAGTAGTGTGTGTGTGTGTGTGGGTGTGTGTGTGGGTGTGTGTGCGCGCGTGCGTGTGTGTGTGGGGAGGGGGGGGTGCAGGGTTCATGCTGTGCGGCAGAGGATAGGCGCCGGGCCGGAGGCTCGTGCAGTGCGGCGTCAGCCATCTACCGGAAATCAGTGATGCGTGCCGGAAGTTCGTCGTGACGGCCAGGCAAACATTGATGTGGGCAAAATGGACGACCGGTCCCATTGGCCCCTTGGTCCTGCGGCCACGCACTCAGGCCCGGACGAACGGCAAGTGTGCAATAGTCTTGTTTATACCAGACGTAGTCTTTTGATAGGATAGGATGCAGATTCAGGTCGCCCCGCTTCCATTGTCAGGGTGAAGTCTGGCCAGGTGTTGTTGGGGATAGTGGGGCTCGAGGGTGTTGCAAGGTACCACGCGGTTGATCCGGTTCCCGATCGCGGGCATCGCCCCCGACAGGTCGTTCATCCGCACGATCGGTTCGGCCGAGCTTTTCTGGACCGCGCTGCGCACGATCGGTTCGGCCGAGCTTTTCTGGACCGCGCTGCCCGCGAGCAGCGCAAAGGGCTGGCCCTTGGCGTCCTGGCCGCGATATTCGGCGCGCGTCACCTTCATCCGTTCGCTCGCCATGTCGACCTTGTCCTTGGCGAGCAGGAAGCTGATTTCGGCGCGCTGGGTAAAGGGCGAAAAGACCAGCACCGCCGCGACGACGCCGACGCGGCCTGCAGGTGCGCACGCGTACCGCAGAGTCGGGCGCTCGTGGATGAGGCGGTTGGGGCAACGGGCGGCTGCCCGGCTGAGGCTTGCGGAAACGCAAGAGTCTCGGTCGCTGACGCGTGCAGCCCCTGGGTGAAGCCTGGCGTCGGCGTCCCATGCTGATGCTGTGCTGGGCTGCGAACGACAGCAGTCCATGTTGTTCGTGCTGTGCCCCTGCGGCCGGACAGTGCAGAGGCTATCCAGGAAGATCTTGAAGATCACCAGGCCGACCAACAGTGTCTGTGAAAGTCCCACGATTTGCAATTCGTGTGATCAGGCCTCAGATCTGCAAAGAGATCTGTCGGGCTTATAGGACGCGTTCAAATCTTCAGCCGTCCTCGTATTGACGGGTCAACATCGTATTCCATGGCATTGCCGTTGCAAAGCCGGGGCTACGGTAGACACCGTACCAGAATCAAGGGCCTTCAAATTGCCGGCTGCGGCTGCATAAAGCCCCCAGGCCTTTTGATTCAACACCCGCCAAAGAGCCCATTGCTTCACAAGAACTGTTCGAGAACTGCGTCCACCCCAGCTGCTGCGGTGATGGCCATACGTAGGCACATGGTTGATAAAAAGAAGTTTTGGCACGTGCATTTGCGAGGGTATGCAAGCATACTGAATAGAGGGTAGTTGACTAAGCCTATGTATCATGCAGTAGCGAAAGTGAATGAAACGTCCGCTTGAAAACAGGTGCGTTTGAGTCAAATAGTTGAAGTAGCGCGTGAAGCATCGTACTTACCATCTTTTGAGCATGACGGCGTTTTGATCCTGGCTTATCGTCAAGGCAATGGCACCGTACCCCACTACTCTTTGTTTTAGATCCCTTTGTGGAAACCCCGATACCCGACTGCTACCAGCGTAGTCGGTCACGCCGCCCACGCGTGGTGCGAGCCGCAGCCATGAAATTATATTCTGGCCGATTGAAATGGGTTATTATCCGAAGCTGGCTACCGGCGAGCACTTGTTACCTTATTATTTACATTTAAAGTAACCGAGCATGATAACGCCGCAAATCTAAAACGTTTTATGGCAGATGGTACGGTAGCTTACCAGGCCTACAATTTGTCGAAAGTATATCATGGTATTGTGGGATATGCCGTAATGGCAAGAAAAGGCACCTGGACAGGACACTATTTTGGAACAGAGCATACACGCACCGGCGTAGCACGAATTAACCGCAGCAGGCGTCCTATTATGAAATTGTGACTGTACAACAACACACATGGCAAGTGATCGCCTAGGTCGGACCGCATCGTTTCTGCCTCGCAATCTGCGAACGATTCTTGAACTATAAATTACTCCACTTATATAGGCGAAGCCGCGCGGCAACCAAGCGGCATTTGCGGGGCACCAAGAAAAAACACCCCCATCTGCGGGGCAAGTCTGGCTTTCCCGCACAACCGCAACCAGACGCCCCGACGGCGAACAGGCGCTCGTCCTCGTCGAGGAACGCGTGCCCGATATCGTCCTGCTCGACTGGATGATCGAGAGCGCTGCCGCGGCCGACGGCTGTGCCGGCGCCTGCGCCGTACCTCGAAACGTCTCGTTATGCGACTGCAGGATCGATCCGAGCGTCGGCCACTCGGCGCTCGGGTGGAGGCCCAGTCGAGGAGCTCGGTCAAAGCTGAAGCTGCCGTTGGGCCCTGTCGCCGGCCGCCAGGACGATGGAGTTGGCGCCCTGCTCCGAGGTGCGCGGCGGCTTGATGCCAACCTTGTCGCCCGACCCGTTGCCCATGTCGGTCGCGCTGCGTGTGCCGGCGCAATGGCAGCCGTGTGTGCGGGCAGTGAGGGTTTGTTCCTTACGAAAGTAGGCGCCTGCCCATGTCATGGCGCTGCATGCGTCGGGCGCAATGCAGGTAAGGGTGTGGGTACCTTCTGTGAGGATCTCATAACCTGCAAGGGAAGATACGCTTCGACTTTGCGGTACGCAGGCAAGATGCAGGCGCGCCTGCGCCGGATGCCCTTCGTCGACCGCGACGCTGAAGAATGGCATCGAGTCCCTCTTGAAACATTATGTCCCCGAGGTAACGGCAGTTCACGCCGTCTGACCAAATCCACTCCAGGAGATTGCCCCATGAGCGAGCCGCTTTCCGACAGCGCTCTCGACCAGCTGTTTCGTACCGCGCGCACCTATAATGGCTATCTCGACAAACCGGTGTCCGAGGCGCAGCTGCATGCGATATGGGACCTGATGAAATTCGGCCCGACGAGTGCGAACAGCCTGCCGGCGCGGATCGTCTGGTGCGACGCATCACATTGTCATGCGCAAACAGAGCGCGAAGAGGGCGGGGTTGCAGGTAAGGCTTGCGCTGTCATAGTCCGGATGCGAAACGAAGTTTTGCCAGCTTGGCATCGAACGGCCCAGCAGCCGCTGGTCCATGTTGGCAAGGTCCGGCTGTTTCAGATACCAGTCATAGGCATCGTCGGTCCCGAAATCGAACGCCTTCATCGTCCGCCCGTCGGTCTCGAGCGCCGACACCCACGACCAGGCATAATCGAGCCGGAAGGCACCATTGTGCAGCAAGTGATAGCGCCGATTGGACACGCTGTAGGACGGCGCGATGGGGTTGCCCTTAGACAGGTCACAGAGTCGAATCGTGGGCAGCCGCCCTGACGTCATCGAGGGTGGCGCGCCCTTGATCGACGCCGCGTATGCGGGGCCGTCATGCCGAGCATGCCCATCTCTGGAGGGGCAAGGGCGGCGCGAATGATGTGATGATGCGGGGCCGCTGTCGCACGGCAAAACGCACGCATGCCCATCAGGCACATGCAAAGAGAACCTGTCAAGAATCACCGCTCCCTTGTCTGTCACCGCAACAAGAAACGGAAACCGTGCAGTCAACATGAGCTGGAGCCTGCCAAGCAACCCACTCCCTGATAGGAATAGGCACGCCGGAGGGCTTGCAACAAAAATAACTGCACAAGCAACAGCACGGCGTCACGCCATGACTCACGTGACGCGACCTGCACGACCCTTGCGCCTGGCGCCAGGTAGTAATAGCGTGGCCAGTGTGATGTCGATGGTGCCGTCAACATTCCTCGTTGGCTTGATGCACATCTTGGTGCGCACGTCAGGCGAGGTGCCGTCGTCGCCGCCCTGTTCATGTCCGGCGCTGGCGTGGCACGCACCACGTGCGTGTCGCGCGGTTGATGAATGGGTGCGCTGCCATGCGCGCGGCTTTGCCGCTGTGCGGGCATGGTGAGCCGGCGTGCGAGTCGGGGCCAGGCATGCAGACAGGAATGCGTGCAGCAAAGCGCACGTGCACGGCGTCAACAGATAAGCAAACGGTTCTTCTGCGAGACACCGAGCAGCAAAACCGGGTCCCTCGCCCGACGCGCTGCGCTTGACCATCGGCGAGAGGACCTTGCCGCCGAATTCGACGAACTGGCCGACGCCAATGTCCTCCATCGAGGCGACCTTGCCCACATACGCGGCCGGTGACCTGGCTCACCAGCAGGTCGCCGATCGTGTCGGCGTCGCTGACCGGGCTCGCGGTGACATTGGCCACCACCGGTACCAGCGGCGCGGCAGGCGGGTTCGCGCCGAGCGCCTCGCGCCTGGGGGGAGGACGGAGCGCGGCCGACATGGTGGGAGCGGGGGCCAGGTGCTGGTAGGTGGCGTAAGGGTGATATGGGTCGGACTGCGGCGCAGGACCTGCGCAATGGAATTCATGCATGCGTCAGAGACCTGAATGTATGGGCTAGGGGTGCCAGCCGCAGCGAAAGCGGCAACTTCTGGGAGCCCAGCAGCGCCGCTACTTGGAGGGCGCAGCGAGCGCGGCGGGCTCACCCGCGGCCTCGTTGCGCGATGTGATGATGACGGGGCGACCTGATGCCAGCAGCTGCTTGGCGGCGTCGAAGCCCAGACCGCGGTTGGCTGTTGCGTCATGGGTGCGGGGATGCCGGTTGAGGAGCAGCCGTCAGTTGATTGGTGCTGGATATGGTTCGGCTTGCTCAAGCTGGGCCCTCTCGATCTGATCGCGATCCATGCAGCCGAGGCTAGGACGATGTTAACGAGTCGATAAGGTTAAAAGAGTGTTAACGCCGCAACGTCCTGATGTGGGACGCTCTGGGCGGACGCACCAAGCTGCCGCCTGGCTTGAGGTGGCGGAGGTGGACGGCGGTGCGGGCGGCAACCGGCAGGTCAGGCTAAGTCCTAATGTGAGTAAACTACCTTGTTTGAAAAATGTGCGTCGATTCATGAAAGTGATTGTCAAATAAAGGGAACATAAAAGTGGCGAAGGCCTTCCGATTAATCTCAATAGTTACGGTCAAACTATTTTGCTGAAGCAAGATAACAGGCGCGAACCAGGGAGCAATGTCATACGGCCACATTAAAGGAACACGACCGGGTGAACCGCCACGATAAGGCCTGGTGATGCGCAAGCCTTCTTAAATAACCGAAGTTTCTTTAAATTGTTGCGCAGAAGCTTCCTGAAGGTCGTAGCCGTACACGTGAAGCCTGTTTGACAACTAGAAGGAGGTCAACGCAACGAGCCAACCGTAGTGAAAACAGGGCGGAGATTGCTAAGGACATGTCTTGTTTATGAATCCTATCATGAAATACTTACGGTCAATTGCTTTGCAGGTTGCGGCAAATTGCATTACGTTTTTCTGCCGTTCGTGAGTGGCTTTATCGCCCTGCAATAAGAAGTTATCTTAATTCTTGGCGAACCCTTAGCATGTGGGCTGGGCTTAGTATGGGGTTGCATTTGCCTTTTATGCTCTCGCGGCAGCGTAGAGCCAAAAGGTAGCGGTGCAGCGTTATGAGCCATTACGCTCGTCAGAAGCCTCCAATGCAATATGGTACCGTAGTAATGCGGTGCTGATCCTCTCAATCAAGCGGTTTAATGCGCGTGGCAGCGCTGATACTGCCATCCTTGAGCTGAGCAGAAGACCAGTGGCTGTCTTTAGGGATTTTTCTCAATGTATTTTAGAAGTATTGAGAAAAAAATATAAAGTGTAATAAAATCGGCTCCCGTATAGGAGCCGGCTTTTATTAATGTCCCGGCAGCCCGTGGTCATCGCACCGGTCCCGCCGCACTCGCGCACCAAAACCGGCAGCGCGTGCCGCGGCGGCTGTCCGCCCCTCGCGCGCTGCCCGCTGACGCCGCGCATGACCAGACTGTGCGTTTCTCAGAGTTCGGCCCTCCTGAGGTGCTGGATGCGCTGCTGTTGTGCCACGACAGGCCGATTCGGCCATGGGGTGTGTCGCATGATTCGTGCCGCATTGGTCACCGAGCGGTGGATGTTGACGGTGGGCGCCAAAAGCACATGAGCGTTCTTGGATTTGCACTTCCTCGGCCAGCGGCGCCGATCCTTCGAGCCAGGGGTGCGTCCACAATCCACGGCGCTCGCCCCCTCGGAGCACTGGCAGACAGGGCGAGCATATTGCGCATGCTTTCCATTTGCCGAGGCGTGCCGCGCGTGCGCAGGTTCACTTGTTCCGCCACAGCATCCAGCACGCTCCCATCCCTGCCGACGCGAACCGTAACGTAAACGGTTCCTTGGGCGCCGACTCGTGCAGCCTGCATCGGATAAGAAATCCGAGTCTGCTTTGCGCCGGTCGTGCGAGAATGCCTAGAGCGCTCTACAGCGCCTCGCCTCATCGGGCGGCACAGCCAGATGAATGGGTTGCCGCTGTATCATGGACGCGGACTCGTCGCAGCGACTTACAAGGCCGCGCCAAGCTGAGATATCAGCGAAGAGCGCGGTGTCGCGCCAACGAGGCAGGGGTACGGCATCGCCTCGTGTCTCATCAGCGGCTGACCTTGCCGGCCACCCGATGCCTCTCACAATGCCGCAGGGTGCCTTCCTGATTCGCAACGAGAGCATCGGCGTCAACTTCATAGACATCGACTTCAGGTGACACGGCGGGACGGATGACGCTGCTCGGGTCACTCCGCGAGTGTGAACGAAGGCGTGCGAGGTCCCGCAGACGCGCGCGACCGGCTCGCACGCACGCGCGTTCGCGCACCTAGGCCCGCAGGACCGGCCTGACCCCGCCGAGCTGCCCAACGGGTTCGCAATATCTCTCGGGCGTGATCGAGGAGGTCGGGGAGAACACGACACACCCCCAGGTGCGAGCGCATCGCCAGGACCCGACACCTGTCGGTACCGCCGGCTCCCGCGACGCCGTCTGACGCCTCGCGCCCCACTCGATATACAAGCAAATCTGCTGCTCCTTCGCCAACACACTCAAACACCCCATCTTGGGAGCCATCTTGTCGAAACCGCCTCATCTCCCCCTCGGCTCCGACACTCGGCACCCTCGCCGCTCCCGCGCCCGACAACCAGGGCCCAAGCCGGGCGACGGCGTTCAGCTACTCGGCCCCGGCTCCCGTCAGCGGGTCCCGTCCTATGCGGAGTAGACCTCGGTGCCAGCGGCCAACGTCGTGCGGTGCCTGAGGACGTCAAGCGCGCAGCAGGGGGCGGAGGTGCTGCTGCCGGGTCTGACGGCCACTCGATGATCGAGGTGACGACTGGCGTCAAGAAGGGTGCGCGGGGGCCGCGGCGTGGCGTGGCGCTCAGGGGTGCTCGCATATGTGACAATCAATTGCTGGCGCAGGCAGTGGCAATTACGGCCGGACGGGCAAAGCTCGAGGCCGGGCTGGTGTTCATCGATCGGGGTATGCGCACAGATGGCTGGAGGGCCGTAGCAATGAGCTGCAGCGGATCGGTGACGGCAAGGCCGGTGCGTTTGGCACCGTAATCGAGCGCGAGGATGCGGGCCATACGGGTACAAAAGGGACCTTGGGAAGGTACCTGGGTTTGGTTGTAAGGGGCAAAGCAATTTGAAGCGTTTCGAAGCAGAGCGCCCAGCGGGGGTAGTTAAGGGCACAAAGCTTCTTCGTTTGTTGCCTTAATAACTACTGTTACCGCCGCCTCACTTCATGTCTTTGAGCAAGCTGTGACGATAACATGGATGCTCACCACTCTCTCACCCAGGTGACTGGGTGCTCATCCACGCGGCCGCCGGCGGCACAGGGCAGCTGCTTGTGCAGGTGTGCCGCCGCCACGCGATTGCCTGATGCTGCTTTTGAAGTATGGCGCTGGCGGTGGTCGGCGAGGTGTGCACATGTGATCAGGTGGTCGTGGGCCGCGATGCAACGCTGCGGAATCAGGTGGGTGACCTTCCAGTCTCATTGTGCGGTTGCGCCGGTGCCTTTTATGATGACAATCGTGTCGTCGTTCCAGACGCGCAGATTGCCCCAGCTGGTGCGCGCGGGATCGTTGCCACGGTCTCCACAGAGGATGAAGGCAGTCGAGCCAGGTGACTGTTCGCGCGGACGGCAGCGCCTCCGCGGGCGGTTAACTATCAGGAACCTGGCGCGGGCGGGGGGATTCCAACCGGTTGCCGCGAAACGGCGACAGGCCGCGCTATTCTTTAGGGCTCGCGCCGCTTCACGGGGCATGGGAGGGCACCTCCCAGCAGTTCAGCGTGACGCGCGAACGAACCGCCAGATCGAGGCGAAGGCGCTGCGCAAGCTGAAGCACCCAAGCACCCGTCGCTCGACCAATGCGCAGCTTCCTCGACCAGTAACAAAAAACTACCTTCCACTTCGTCGAAACGAGCGGGCGCTTGGTCTAACCAGGCGCCCGTAATGTTTTGAAAGCTTGTAAAAGTCCTGCGGCCACCCAAATGGGCGGCGCTCTCCCCTCCCCGAGTTCCTCGCGCCGATGAGGCATCCTCTACGACCGCTCCGGCATCGACGTCGCCGTCGAGGTGAGCGCATCTCCGGTCGTGCAATGGCGCCTTCGCGGGAATCGGCGGGGTCAGGACGCATTAATTCCACGTTCGAGGCGTCGAAATGGCGAAGATATCGGGCCTTGGCGGATGGCTGGGTCGCATCGCAACGCGAGGCCGCAAGGTTCGAGATCGATGCCATTTCGGCGTCAAGGCGGCGGGGGCCATGCAGTGCAATCACCAGGGGCCGGGCCGCCGCCCGAGGCTCTTGGGTGGCGTCTGGGGAAGCGTGGGTCGCCCTGCTTGTTCTGTTCTGGAATGGGTAGGCGGCCGGGAGCGGGGGCGCCGCCCGTGGGCTTAGATCAGGTGGTGAGGTGCTTGGGCATTCGTTGCTTTAGGTGGTGGTGGTGGTGGGTGAGTGTTTGGGGTGGTAAGTGGTGCTGCGTGCAGAGCCAGGTCCATTGTTTGAAATGGTGGCGGTCTTCAACGCCTCGGGCAGCGAGGCGAACGACACGGTGTTCCGCATGGTGCGGCATTACTGGAAGCTGAAAGGCGAACCCAAGCGCACGGTCTTCATCAGCCGCTGCGTCAACGCAACGATCATGGCTCGACAGTCGCGGGCGTGCCGTCTGATGCTCAAAACCGAAGCCAATCCGGGCGGGCTGCCGATCGACGTGTTCGACGGCATCCGCAAGGGCACCTTCGACAACCGGCCGCAGTTCTTCCACGATCTGACCATCTCCTTCTACGGCTATAACCGCGACGGCGCGGTGGTCAGCGAAGCAGTGCGCGACGATTTTGTGCGGCAGGGGATGATGCAAAAAAAATAGGTTGCCACTGACTGATCCTGCCGTGTATGGTGTTGGTCGACTTCAACGCGCCCTGCATCAAGGCACTCCGCACGCCGACGTCCTCCACGGTGGTGAAGCTTTGGCTTGACCAATCACTAGTCAATGGATCTGCTCAAATCCCTCGAATGTTGGCGCCGTGCTGCAACCAATTGAAGGCCCCACGGTGCAAACGCTCACATCACCAGCAGTATCCCCTTGCCGAGGCCGCCCAGGCGCATATCGACCTGGAGAGCCGTAGACCACCGGGACAGCTGCTGCTCACCCTGAGGTGCCGTGCGAACAGCTTGTCGTGCAGCCCCCTTCGACCGGCATGTTTCTTGTCGAGTGACTGGGGTATACACCGGTGCCTTGGGCTGGGACACTAGGTGTTGCGTGCACCAGTTTGCAAGGGGACAAATAGCTTAAAATGAAAGTTGTGTGCCACATTCACAGCTTATGCGCTGGTGCTGGCATGATGGTGATCGCGGTGGATCTACGTGGTCTGGCCTGTTGTATGCGCGCCTGCCCGGCAGCTTCGTTCCGGAGGAGGACCAAGGCATTCATGGCATATGTTGGATGTGCAGAGCTTGCGACGGCTGCCGCTGATCAGACGTGTATGCAGGCCGTCTCGAGGAGCTGGCAGAGAATGGAAGGCTCTGCGGCAGACCTGCATGATGGCCCGTTGATCGCCGTGGTTCAGCTTCGTCGGCCAGGGCGAGAACGTTGTGTAATTTGGACTATCTTGCAATTTACCGGTCATCCATCTGCAGAATAGGCAGAGAGGTTTATAGTAGGCAACTGGTTAATGTGGTTCCTTTACATCCAGTGTGGGTGCCGAGGTGAGGAGCTTCCGAGCGTTTCGGGTCTGCAGGCAGAAGAAAACGTGAGCGACGCAAGGACGCACCCGGCAGACCAGAACGCTAGGAACGTGGCGCTGTGAGCGGTCTCAGACCGCTCTCTTTACTGCAAAACGCAAGTCAGGGAGGGTACCGCACCTTGCAAGGCTTCATCATTGCTCCTCCGCAGCCGTCAAGAAACAGCGCCATGGGAACAGCACTGCGATTGGAAGTAGCTTTGCCTGCCCCAGGTGTGAAGGATTGCAAATTGAGCGTGTTGAGAGGTCAAAGTTGTGGTCTGAACGGCCGATGATGTTGCTGAGCAGCAGGACCGCGACAAACGCCGCCATGACAAGGTCATAATAGCGAAAATGATGGACATTGGCCGCGCTGACGGGGGCGGGTTTGGCAGGGGGCGCGGCGGAATCGGACATCGACCGCTGCTAACCTGCTTTGCAGCCTACGCAAACCCGCTATTCGCGCCGCGACGCAAATGCGCTGCGCGCCCGTGCGCAGCTGGATGAGCAACGTGACCAGGAGGGTTTGAAGCGCAAGAGATCGAGGGGTGCAAGCGCACGGCCACCTCGGCACACGCCAGCTGCCAAGTGCAGAAACCTGCTAAGCTTTGAGCAGGTGCGCATATGTTTGAACACTGTGCAGCCAGCACTACAATGTGCTATCTGCGGGCGGTGATGCTGGGCTGGGTGACGGCGTCTCAGGCGCAAACATGAGTGCGGCCAGGGCGGCAGGCGCCGCCGCCACCCGCTTTGTGGGCGACAGCTCAGCCAGCGCTGTGCAGGTGTCTAAGCTCCGCTTCGCACCAGCCGCAAAGTGCCTGAGATGGGTACACGCACATTGGCTGCTCTGTTTTCCTGGCTGACCATGTCGCTTGCGGCGTAAAGCTGCTGCTGCCTGCCAACGAGGAGGAGCCAAAAGCATGGGGGAGGCGCGCTGGCACTGCAGGAGGTGCCCGTGGAGCAGTCCTCGTTGATGGGCTTGGGCAGCCGCTGCGCAACAAAAGGCGTAGTGAGGCGCGGCGCCGGGGTATAAATGGCGGAAAATGCCGCACGTTGAGCTGCGATGGCCGCGCACCCCGCTTCCGCCAAGCGTCGCTCCGCTTTTTGAGCAGAGTGCGGCCAGCTTGCGGCACTGGTTGGCATTGCGGGCAACTGCCGCCAGCTGGCCGGCCGACAGGGACGCGCTGGCCGAAGCGGCAGTGGCCAGGAGAGCTACTGAGTTGTCTAAGATGCCGCGTGGGGCGCACTGCAGGCGCCCGTTGCTTGCCACCCCTGCCATGTTGTCCCGCGTTTCGAACTGCCAGGCAAGCCCGCACCTCGTCGCCCGCCGGGTGTTTCCGCTCGTCCTGCCCGCACCGATACGACTATGCGTTCGGCCGCCGCCGCCACGCTGACCTCCGCGCCGCCTGCTGACGAGCCAGGACGGCCTACCATTGGCAGGCGGAACGCGGGCTGGCCGGCGGCGATCACTCCGCGACAGCACGAGGTGGAGTGGAGGACTGACAGCCAGATCGGGCGCTGCACAAGTACATCACGCTATTTCCATCCGATGGACTATATCCGCGCATTGGGCGCCGCCTATGAACGCGAAGATCTCGCACGTGTGACGCAGCTGATGAATTGGCCGCAGGGAGACATTGCGTTCGGGGAGGTTCCGGCAATGAGAGCCACTATTCGAGGCAGCACTGCACCACCATCTTTCTTTTGAACCTTTAATACAACAACAAGCCTGGCAGGACCAGGCTTTCAGGGATTTGTTACAATACCTTAAAGCGCATTCACCCTTTTATCAAAAGCTATTCCGTTCAGCTAATATCGACATTACTAACGTAAAACTTACCGATCTGCGCCTGGCAGCGCTCTACGACAGCTCGGCCCAGCACAGGAACGGCCCGCATGTCCTGCCCTTGGCGTCTTTGAAGGCTTGGCACGCCTTGTGCCGCTCATGCCCATGGGGTATGAATGCGGCTAAGGTGGACAGTTTTGAAGTCGGGCAGATAATATTCCCATCGCCAGCCACTTTATACATTCCGCGTACGCCTATGAGGCAAACGAGATATATTGCATGCAAGGGCAACGACAAAGCCGTCAGCGGCTCTGTAGTGCTTGTGCCGATGAAATCCGATCGTCGGAATAGTCACCAAGGTGCCAAAATCGATATCCGATCTGGAGATATTTGAGCGGTGCAACGTGATCATCGGCACGATGAGTTCACTGGCAGGCCCGGGAGCTGAATCGCTCGGACCTGAAATTGCGAACCGGGTTGGCGCGCTCATAGTCGATGAAGCGCATCACATCGGCGCCGATACATGCAATGACGACTCCACTACCCGTGCGCCAAACTATCTAGTTATATGACGGATTGGTATATGCCTGATCCCGGGTATAAAGCTGATCTCGAAAAACTGGAGGAAGCGGAACGGAAATGGCTGAATAAATGGACAGAGTAATGCAGATAGCAGCTTTATGTTGTGGGCAAAGAAAGTCAGCTGTAAGCATCCTGTTAAAGGGCAGCCCGTTTCATCTTTGATAACATGCCAGGTGCCAATGATATCGACGTCTGAAGACCCTACCAACGGACCTTTAGCTCAACAGAACGTCACAACGACGGGGTTGCTCAGGGTATTGGCCTTACGAAAGTACCGCGCGCTTTGCGTGACTGGCGCAATGACCTACCCTCCATGAGCACCTGGCTGTTGTGTTTTGCGTCCCGGCTACAGTAATATGCAGGCCAGAAGGTGTCAGGGCGATCACGCGGCCCGTGGACCCAGCCTTGTGCCCGGGCCCCACACTGCGCAGCTGCAGGTCAGAAGCGGCCCGGTGCCGCGGATTTTGCTTACGATCCTCTCCATCTTGATACCGTTCTGGTTTGGATTTATTTTGCCGGCGCCAAGGACCAGGGCTTTGAAGTTCAGTGAGGATGAATTTATTCGATAATGGCAGCTTGTACTGTGGAGGGCAAGCATGGCGGTCAATCAGCTACATCATCGCGATCGGCTTTTGTACGCGGCATGCCTTGCACAAAGATTTCGAATCATCAACTTACCACTGATACTCTGTACAGCTGCCTTTTGTTACCTATCCATCTGCATTATACTTCAATAACCTTGGTGTGCGACCAGATTGCATTAACCAGTCCGCGATGCATTCACCCAGTATTTCATCACCTGTTTTATACATATTCGCTGCTGACCTTGCCACCCTCCTCGGAGTTTCGGCAAAGGAGCTATCTTTTACCAAGGATCCCTGATGCATCCAAGTACAAATCATTTTGTATCAACAAGAAAAATGGCGGCACACGGAGCATTCTTGCTCCCTGCGATAAATTGAAATGGCTTCAAAAGAGATTACTCCTCACCCTATACGAATGCGAGGATGATCTAAAACAGAGCACTGGCACCACTCCAAACCTATCATTTGGATTTCGCCGAGATAAGACTGGGGATACCAACCCCGGTCACTTATCGGGGCATACGTCCCAGCTAGCCACTCCTGCCCGATGTCTGCCCCACGCACTGATGGGTGCACCACATCGCCGCCTCGGCTGGCAGCAGCTTGGCACGCCCCACATTGCACCCCAAGTTCAAGGTGTGCGGCTCGTCGCTGGACTGATTGTGTGACATGAACGTCCATATCAATCTACCCTGACTTTTTGTTGGGTACTGTTGATGCACGTATGAGGTCCTCATGGTTCAAACCCTCCTCTGACAAGCCGTGTGGGGCTTTTTATTAGCTGCTCCAAGGTTTGTCTCTGAGTACTGCAACTCGCTGCACGCGTCGGCTGGATGACAAATGGGGCAACAAGCCAACGGGACACACCTTGCAAACCACGTTTCTGGCACCCCCGATGCTGACGGGCCCAGAAGCTTGCGACCATGGACGTGTAACAATCTGTCCTATCCTATCTGGTGCTGACGTAACACCACAGTCGTCGGGCAAAAAGATGCGCTCAGAGATACAAAGCGTTCAATGGAAAAAAAGAAAAAAAGCCAGCCAAAAGCAGCATTTGCACAGACGGCATGAAAAAGCGACAATCAACTTGAAGCGGTCATGAGCAGATAGCGCCAACTATACATTCAAACTCTGCAGCGTTGGGATTGATCCACCACGCTGCCGCACGGTCACGCCCCCTGCTGGAGGGGACGTGACGGGGCGCCCACCGGCAATGAAGCCGTCGCCGCTCACACCACCACCCCTGATTGGCAGGACCAACCAATGGTGCGTGCTCGAGCACGTTAGTGGCGGCCGCGCGCCGCAGCCGCGCCCCTGCCGGGGCATGGCGCGATGAGACGCCCCCCTGCGAAAAGCCGTGGCGGCCGCGTCGAACCCCAATTGGCACAAGCGATCGAGGGTGTGTGCATCCAGCAGGAGCTCGCGCGGCACGTCGGGTTCGGGAATGCCGTGGCGATTGGCGGCCAGTGGCTCGCCCGGACGCCACGCGGCAAAGCGCAGCCGACCGTCACCACCTTGTAGCAGCACCGGCCGGAGGGTGTCGTCGCTCGAGCCACGTGTTGCGG
>NNCB01000205.1:0-22966 GCA_002317545.1 Scenedesmus quadricauda | reverse complement strand
AGCTGGTAACCTGCATCTGCATTTCCATGTCGCCTCCGCCCATTGGCGACTTGCCCTTTGACGTGACGAGGACATCGGTCTTTTGGCGCCATCAAGGCTCCCTGCCCATGCCGAGTAAGGGAAGTTCCAGGGCATAACCGCTAATACGGTACCTAATGGCTCAAAGGTGACGAAGCTCTCACTGGCATGCGTTTTGATCTTCTCTTCTTTTAAAAAAGCTTCCCCGTTCTCCGCATAATATTGTAAAGTGATAGTGCATTTTTGCAAGCATATACTCCTTGCAACAGTGACTGTTGATATCAAGGTGAAATTCTATCTGCTGCATATGGCGCTTCCTTCTGACCCTGGAGGGCTCAGCCTGCTGTCCACCAGTGCCAGTAATACGTTTCGGAGTCGCAGGATATGTACCTAAACACCTCGTGAAGTACAACCGCACCTTCGCCCGTGACCATAACGTAGACGTGACAGCAAGCTTCAACATGGCCCTGGGATCCCTTGCTGCCAACACTGCGCCAAAACCACAGATATGTAGCTGTTGCGCTGACATACCCGCACCTTGAAAGGCATAGGATGTCACAGCCGGATACGATGCCATTATTTGGCACCTTGCCCTTGACCCAGAGTCTGTAACTTGCATTTGGGCTTGCTCTGGATGTACTCGCCCTGAGTCTTTCAGGTTGAACAGCAAATGTATCTTTCAAATGACTGCCAGGTTCTGCCAACCTGGGAGGGGGGCGGGTGGCAGCACATGGATATTTGCAGCAACAAGTGCAGCATTCTGACCCCACTTTTGAACCACACTGCCTGGAGCACCTGAATGCCTCTAAAAGCTGGGAACACTGTCCCGTACCGCGACCGCGGGAATATTTAGCCGTTCCGTATGGATCGTCAACAAAAATAATTGAGATGGGCGGCGGAGGCGGAAAACTGTCATTTTTCGGGAATAATCTGTCGCGCTCGCCCGATGGCGCAACGCTGGAGAATCACTGGCATCTGACGAGCAGGGCACCAACGGCAGGCAGCATTGCCAACGGCCAATCGGGCTGACCATTGCTACGGCGAGAACGCAACCGGCGCGGCCGACTCAGCCAAGGCGCGCACGCGGCCCAGCCGCACTCCCCGCCTCGGACCGCTGCCACGATAAACCGACATCGGTTTGCAACCGCGTCGCATGGCGCGGCAATGCCTGACAGAAAGCGAGGTCCTTTTTAACCCGAATGCAATCGAAATGGCGTCATCAAGTGGCCCGCTTCTTGTGTGTGTTCATGTATGAAGCAGTGCGCTTTTTTATCAGCATGCGCGGCTATCTGATATTCGGAGTACGGCATTTTCAGCGACAGCTTTCCATCTGAAGTCTCCGACATGACCAGCTTCTTCTCCAGCACCAACTCCACAGGATCCATCCAGATATCATACTTTGGCGACTTCCTCACGGCCCACAAGGCAATGCTCACAAAAAGGGCCCTGGCGATGCCGTGGGCCAAGCGTGTTGCGCCATTGCCGCGTCGTGATGATGGGGCCGTTTTGGCTGCCGATAAGGGGTGGCCTGGAGATGGAACAGGAGGACGCACGCCTTTCCGGTAGGGCCAGGTAGCCCCAAGTCGATAATAAAGCTCCAAAAATATCGTTCAACATGTTTCCCGCGAACGCCTGAGCTTGTGTCAAAACCTGTGAGGCTGTTGGCCAGTACACCAAAGGCAAAAGCCTCACCAGGCTGCCTTTGTACCCTCTCTGTCGCCTGGGCGCTCACCAGGCCAGGATTGCGGCATCTCAACGCTGCCATTGTCACAGTCATGGTTTGTGTACTGCTGCTGCTGTTGCTGCTGCCGCCGCTGCTGCTGCTGCCGCTGCTGCTGCACGACAGCAACAGAAGAAGTCCAGATATCTGAGGCTGAATCACCACAGGAGGAGGCAGCAGTTGTTGCGCCGCTTTGATTTTCCTCGTGACATTTGCGTGGGTGACGTGTGTCGCTGCGGTCTGTACGAGAATCGTGTCCTCCTGCCAGCACTCATCCGATTCCCAGAAGTCGTCGCAAAACATCACTTGCTGCTGCCACTGTTGCTGTTCCGGCTGCCGGTTCCATTGCTGCTGCTGCTGCTGCTGCTGCTGCTGCTGCTGCTGCTGCTGCTGCTGCTGCTGCACCAGCTGAGGGAGTGATGGCCGCGGTCTCCTTTGGGGTCACTGGCGACGCGGCACGTCAGGGGACTGGGGCCGGTCACCAGTACCTGTTGATGTGCAGCATAGTAATCTGGGTGTCAGGGAGCTTAAATCTTGTGGCCATGCATGTAGCAGCAAGTCAAAGCACAGCTGGTGATTAGCTAGAGATATCACCAGCTTGAGGCAGTGGACACGCATGACTCCAAGTCGATGTAACTGCTTCAAGTGCATGCCCAGTAAAACGCACCGAAAGTCGCTTCAAGGGTTACCATCTACAGCGGCTGTATGGGTGCTGCTGCAGCGCATCACTCGCCGTCGGGTACTGAGGGATGGTCCCCATGCAAGAATCTCAATCTGTTGGAGCAATGCAAGCGTGGGAAGCTGGCTGATTCGAATAATGTGCAAACTTCAAGCACAGAGCTGCCCCAGCATCTTTAGAACACGGCAGCAGAGCGGGGGGTGCAGTAATCGCAGTGGAGAAACATGCACGACGCATTCGACGCGTGCAGGAATGCCGCGTATCGGCCGGCGCGCACCTACCTCGGACTGCTCTGCAGCGCTTCCGAATCGCCCTCGGCTCCTAGTGTCTGGATGTTCGCATTGGTTGCTTGCCGCGCTTGCTGCCCCCGTTGCCTTTCCACCGGCCGCCGCGGCTCTCCCGCATGCATGTCAACGGGGTTCAAGCCCTGCCCATTTGACCTTGAGCCGGGAGCTGCATCGTGAACTCCGCGATGGACTGCTGTCTCTGGACAACTTGCCACTTTCATTGTGCTCCGGCTGCGCCGAGCTGGCAGGATGCCGCTCGCGCCGCTGCCGCCATGGCTGTGAAAAGGTGCTCTTGCCAGGAGCGACAGCGGCGATCCTGCCACGGCCTGGCCCCAGCAGTCCGCTGCTAGCGACAAGAGTCTTGCGGCAAACCGACAGGTGATGTATGCTGGGATTTTTCGCAAACGAGCTCGTCCGGGAGCACCCGGACCCAGACGTTCCAGGCGAGCGGCGTCGTCAACCGGATGGGCACGAAAAACATCTGTAATCCATGAAAGGAGGGAGCAAATAAAATGACAGGCTCGATCAAGCGTTCTGAAGTGGGTCAAATGCAGGTCAATCAGCGGTTTCACCGCTGAACGGGCCGACAGGCCGCTTCCTTGGAGCATCAGATGTTGGATGTTCGTTCCACATCCAGTCGTAAGGTAGCAGAACAGGAACTGCTCCGGCCGCAAAGAATCACGTGCGCGTCATGGTGCAGCAGCAAAAACCACGGTGCGGCGGCCCCGCCACGAGGCACAGCTGCCCGCAGCCCTCGCAGCGATCGGAGTAGGCCGCACCGCCACCCGCCGCCGCCCCTGCACCACGGTCACGCCGCCGCAGGCGCACTCCTCCTCCAACTCGGGCCTGGAGGCGCAGCCCGTCGAGTCCCACAGCAGCTCCTCGCCGCGCCGAATTGGGCGCAGCACGAGCAGCCAGGCAGCCGGAGGGCGGTCGTCGCGCGCTGAGCTGTCAGCACTGCACACCAGATTCGCGCGGCTGCAGGCGTTGGCGCGTGCAAATGAGGGGGCCAGGATTGGTCGGCACAGGATGCTGTCATGTGCGGCCGGCATCCAGGAACAGGTTCGAGCTGAGATATGTTTGACCCACCCCTAGCAGTAGTGGTACCGGCGGTGCTGCCCCGCTTGCCACACACCTGCGCTGGCATCAACACGCCGGCCCAGCAAAGGCGCACAGCAAACAGATCCGCAAGGCCCGGCGCGGTGAGCCTGGCGCACGTGGTGTGGCCCTGACTGGCGACGACGCCAACGCCGCCGCCAAGCGCGGGCCGGATCGCCCATTCCGCATCCAGGTCGCAGTCGGCTATATCCGGCGTCCGAGTCGCCTTGCGCTTGAAGCCGCTGCGGCGCGGCGGCTTGCCACGCCGCCCAGCCGGGCTGCTGCCCTTGTCAAGGGGCAGCTGCCGCCCCCGCCACCCCAATCGCTGCCGTTGCTGCCGCTGCCGCTGCCGCCGTTCCGACCCCACCACCGTTTGCCACCTTGGCCCTGCCACTGCTGCCCGGGCCGCTGCAGGTTGCGCCGCGCAGCTGGCCCGTGTAGGGCAGCACGCCGCCGCTTGTGCACAGAATTGGCGCCAACGTACCGCGCCGCGCCCGCAGCGTGCCTGCCAGGCGCCCTCACCCTCCACCACCGCCTGCAGCTTCCAAGCCGAGGCGGCCTCGGCACGCACCTGCTTCACAGCGAAACGCCTATGTCATGACGTCTGCGGGGCAAGGGGATCGGTCTAACAAGGACGACCCCGATGTATAGTGAAGGCCGACCTGCAACGGCTGCTGGTCGAGCGAAATGTCTACTGCCGCTGCGGCGGGCTCGTCGGCCGCCGCAGTCCGCCCAGCTGCCGCTGCGGCCGCTGTTGCTGCTGGTGCTGCTGTTGCTGTTGTTGCTGCTGCTGCTGCTGCTGCTGTCCCTGCTGTTGCCACTGCAGCCGATGGTCCAGCAGCTGCTCTTGGCCAGATATTGGGGAGGATACCTCGTCCTGCTGAGCACGCTCTTCGGCCAAACTGGCCCCAACACTCTGTGCGACACCGCTGCTATTGCCGCCACCCCTGGCGCCGCCGCTGACGCCGCCGCAAACAGATGCACCGCGGCCAGCGCGATTGCGCTTCTGGTCGCGGCTAACCCCATTGCTGCCGGCTCCTGTGCCGCTTTTGGATGCGACCAGGGTTGCGTCGGCTGCTCTTCAGAGCGTGCGCGGGCGAGCTGCGTCGGGCGGTTGGCGGGGGGGGGGGGCGCATGAGGCGCGATGGCGTTTATGGGGTCGCTTTACCCTGACCCTATGCCTCGTGGCTCATAGGGGCTGCACCAGCTGGTGCCCAGACAGCGTTGCAGGCTGGACTGGAGTACACGTCCCCAGGATCCCTGGACGCGCACGTGCACCCTGGCGACACTTGACACACAGACACATCACCCCAAGCAGCCCCACCGGGTTGAGCAGCGGGCTGGGCAGTTCGCCGCACTGGTAGTAATTATAGAGTCCGGCGCCATGCGGATCGGTGAGCGCGACGACGATGTCGGCATTATGCGCTTTCAGCCCCAGCCCGGTCCCCGCGATCGTGCCGCCGGTGCCGGCAGCGCAGGTGAAGCCGTCGATGCGGCCGTCCATCTGCTCCCATATTTCCTCGGCGGTGCCGAAGATGTGCGATTTGCGGTTGGCGATATTGTCGAACTGGTTCGCCCAGATTGCATTGTCGGTTTCGCACGCGATTCAGGGCAGTCCAGCTTCTCAACTGGAAATGGAAATCTGCAATCACCTGTTTCAGAAGGTTGGCCGTGTCTGCGGTCATCCCTGGTCGACGCCGCGGTGCAGTCGATAAGGAAACGGTCACGCACGCCGCGGTCGCAGTCGTGCTCCGCAGCCCCTGCTGCCACCTGCGGTTGCTTAGGCGGCAGAACCAGCGGTGACCGCGGACGAAGGGGTGCGCGGCGAGCAGGCCGATCTCTCGCATCGCGCTGCACGGCGGCGAGCGTATCCGCAGTCGCAGGCCGAAGGCCTCCGACGGCGCGTAGCTTTTTGCAGGGTCGGCGGCGCACAGCACGGCGGGCCTGCTGCGTTTGCGGTGCTCTCGGGCACAACCGGCGCACTCATAATGCGCGGTCTTTCCGTCTCCGCTGATCGTGAGCGCCGGCCGGTGTAGGCAGGCGCGCACTTGGTCGGCGGCAGGTCCGTTGATCGAGCAGCGTGCGAGCACCCACGCGTCGGCCGCATCCTCGAATGATGGCGCGCGCCACAGCGGCCGATACGCCGAATCCGTTGATGGCAAGCTTATCTATACTTGACGTTGAAAGGCATAAATGCTGCTGCATCGCAGGCAGCGGGATTCAAAAGATTCAAACAGTGAGGATAACTGCTGTGCTATTTCTTGAATCAGTTGAGTTTTCCAGGATGTTTAAATATCCATCGATATTCTTGATGCGAGGATTGATTCTAGACATTAGAGCCGCAACGGCCATTAGCTCGCCCAGATCTGCGATCATGACTTTGCAACATTAGTTCAAGATCGAATGCATCATCCCGTTACATTGAGATGATATGTCTGAGGTCATACATGATCTATGCTACTGACACCCGTATTGTGTTGCGATTGTCACCCCGATGAGTGCAGGGCTGCAGTAATCGGGAGCAGTGGATTGTGCATTGCCGACCCTGAAGCGGCTGTACAGGTCCTTAATTCAGGAACTCATGCGAGGGGTGCGCATTCAGCCGTCAGAACGCCTTGAGCAGCACTGAGCACTCGGGTGTGTGTCGGTACCGGAGCGTGCCCGAGGTTCGCGAGCAGCTTGGGGCCATGCGCCGGCGGTGTGCGATGTCTCCTGGTGGTCTGCAGCGCCATCTTTGAGGCAGAGTCTTCTGCCCGCTGCACACCTGCATGCTTGATCGCCGCGGAGTGACACACGCCAAACTTGCTATCACCTGCCTGCATGAAAGAACGTGCTCGCCAGGTGCTGCAGTAGACTGGGTCCGGAACAGGTTGAGTTGTTGACACGGCTCATGCACATAAATGTGATGTAAATGGTGTCTTGAGAACCTAGTGCAGCGCAGCCGCATTGGCCTCCGGGGCCATGAAGCACAAGACTGAGAGTGCACGGCTTGTAAGGGCGCCTTTGCCATTGTCCGGTCTGACTCTGTGTTGCCGGCAAACATGACAAGAGGCAAAACTCACAGGCCAGCAGCAGTAACCCATACCCAACCTGCAGGAGGTGTTGAGTAATTCACTGGCCAAGCTTGGGTGACCCAGAAGTACATGGAACATGACGTCGGAAGCACTGCGACATGCAGCTTTAGTAGTTTTTGAACTCAAAACCCCTTGTACGCCAGCGGTGCCAAATCCTATACGACAGAGCGATCCGGGCGATCACTTTAACTGTCAATGATGCGGACGCAGCACCTGTTTGCGTCCTAAGACCTTGAAATGAGTAGTGGCCACCAAAAGGGCAGGCTCGGCGGCGAGGCAGGCCGGCGGGCATGTCGAGAGCACGCGCTTAGTGCTGCAAGACCAAGCGCCAGCGAGCTCGTGACCCTGCTCACGATGCGTTTGATCAGCGCGGGATAACGTTCGGCAATCCAGCCCAATGTGAAGAAGGTGCCCTTTGCGCCGGCATCGGCAAAAATCTGCAGCACCGCATCGCAATTCGCCTCGACCCGGCATTCGACCCACCAGTCCCCCTCACTGCAAAGCGTCTTTTGCTGCTCGCGCACCCACTGCTGCGCTGCGCGACCTCGCACACATGTCCGAACCCCCGTGTACGACTTAGTGCGGGCCAGCTCGACCCTGCAAGCCCTGCACCTGTGGAAGCGCGTGCCCAAAAAGCCCGCCGACTGCCGCCTGGAGCGCCCCCTGGCCGGTGCTGTCGCCTTGCCAATCCTCTGTTCCTCGATCCTCCTAGCCTTTACTGAATTTCACTTATAACATTACCCAAACCAACACAGCTGTACACTGGCCTGTCCAGCACGATCAGCAACGGTTCTTGATAAAGAACGACCGCGGCCGGATAGTTGGAAACAAGAGAGTCCGAGCTTCTTGACAGCGAATCGGGCACCTGGCAGGCCATAGCGAAGCAGCACTGGTCATCTAATCACCAGACGCTGAGCCTCAGCTGTGATCCACGAGTGAGGTGTATGTAAATGCTGTCGACAGCACCCGGTCCTGCGACACCCTGGTGTTCGTCACCAATGCGCTACAACCGCAGGCCGTCTCTTTCGGCTGGTTTTGCGTTGGCCTTTGAGTCGTGCTGTCGCCCCTATTTCCCAATCACCTGTGTCCACTGCGGGTGGCGTAAGCCGCTGTTTCGAGGCTGGGCAGCCCGGTGACCTGCATTTCTTCCCCGTGTCCGCGGCCCAAAAACGGACCCTTGCCTCCGTATCAAGCGCGTGTAGAGGAAGTAGAAGCCTCATTATAAAAGTTGATCAATCATCCCATTTAGTTTACCGTTTGGCGAAGAGCGGGAACTACTGCCCACACGCCGAGCAATCTCTTTTGATATGGAAGTAGCGGCTGAAAACGTTTCGTTTCACGTAAATAAGCAAGGATATTACGGCTCCTTTGGCGGAGCTTTTATTCCCGAAATGCTGTATCCCAAGGGGGGTCCAGAGGGTAGCTGCAGCCTGGATGGCTGCCCAGGCCTGGGCCGGGCTTGCGCCGGATGCTGCGGGACTGCATCATTCCCATCCCGCGGTTGAGCATCTTCGCCAACCAGCCCATCCAGCGAATTGAGCTCCTTTTTATGGAAAACTGGACTTAACAATTCGTCCTTCGCGCGCCTTTGTGTACCCTCCACAGGTCACGTCGGCGATCTCATCGGCCGCACGTCAGCCTGCTCGTGTCGATCCTCTGCATGGTGGGAGGACAGCCACGGCACTCTGTTCTGCAGGCAGGACGTCACATTATCCAGGTTGCAGCCTCAGTCCGGCTTTCTCTGCCAGCCAGCACGCTCTCAACCTGACGTCGCCATGTCGGCTTCCAGCGCGCTCGGTCGAGGCTGGCTCTGACCCAGCCCAGCGCCGTCTTGTGGATCAAACGCCTAAAATGATCGGCACATCCAAGTGTGCGTAATTCCGCCGCCCAGCCTGCCATCGCCGACCGGCGCTCGTCACGCCTTCAGCGTGCTCATCGGCTGTGATATTTCCCCATATCCAGCGTCGGGCGGCAGGACCAATGTGCGTTCACCATTCGTCACGACGATTTCTGGCAGGACGGTCACCAGCTTTCGGGCATGGCATCGGGTCAGGCAGTCCGGTCCGCTGTTTCCGGATCGGTTCCGGAGACTGCGGCCGCGCGATGTGGCGACCGCGATGGTGTGACCCTCCCGTTGCTTGGCACCCTGCAAACCAACGCGCCGCTCAACGCCACCAGCCATCGGTGCTGGCGTCACTACCTCAAAACAGGCCATGGGAAATTGCAAACCATAGCCATTGGCGGAGAAGCTTGTACCGAACATACCATAAGGTCATGGTATAAAAAATTCGCCTGATCAATAGCTACGGTCCTACAGCAGGGACTTAAATTAAAGAGGACTCTAATCAAAACGACGAGATTGGGCTGCCTTGCTGCGTCAAGAGCGTTGGCGGCCTGTCGGCGGCCCCTCCGCCAGACGCCGAGGCATCGAGTCGCGCCACCCGACGCCACCCCCGATGCCGACGCCGACTGCCGAGCAAGACAAGCTCTGACCGTCGTTCGCCCGCGGGGGTCGCCTTAGTTCATTGGCCTTCGTCATCCGGCTGCTGACCGGAGAGCTGTGCTGTCATTCTGGTGGCTCTCGGTCGTAATCTGCCAAGGATTTGCACAGCATAGCGCGTGGGCGAGTGCAGGGTGTGAGTGCGGTTGGAGGTGTCAGTGTGGTCTTGCAGTTGCAGGTGCATCGGCGCACCTGTGGGGCATTTGGTGTATGTTTGTGCACGTGTCCGTCCACCGGGGGACGGGGGCTGGCACGTGACTGCGGGCGTGGGGGTGCCTGTGCATGTATGTGGGTGTTGCCGTGCTGTCGGTGTGTGCAGGGGTTGACGCCTGGAGATGCACATTTGCGGCTGCACAGAGAGCTGCGGCTTTTGCACAAATTTGATTGGCTTGCAATGGAGCCAGGTGTTGGGCCAGCGTGATGGGGGCGGGCGCAGCAGATGATGCTCGAATTTGCGCTGGGGCAGGCCACTGACGCGCAGCTGCGTGCCGCCGGCGACAATGGCTTTCAGCCGTCGCAACGTGCTTATCTCTTCTTGTTATTGACAGCACTAGGCTCCGCCCGCCTGCGCACCGCAGTTGTCGCCGCATGCACCCCGGCGCAGCTGGCCGTGTGGGGCTGGCGGATCCCCTTCCTCATCGTCATTTTCAGCGGTTCGCTGGTGAGCGCCCAGACAGGACAGCCTACAGCCCTGGTGCCGCCAGGAAGTTTGAGCAAGGGTGGCCCTCAAGCATCAGACTCTCTCGAGCAGTGTCGCATCCTTTCTGCGCACAGACCTCATCCTGCTTTTTTGAACGCCAGAAAGACCTCTAAAATGAAGAATTGACCCCTTCTTTCGCCTTGGGCTTGCGGTCGACGCGTACCTCCACGGTTTTTCTCCGTCAGGTCGTATACTGGTCTCCTCTCGTGCCCCGACCCGCCACACCACGCCGCTCGCCGCCGGCCTGATCCTTCGCCGAACATGCCAGAGCCCCTGCTGCTGATCGCCAAGGCCCGGCTGGAGGCCGAGGCGGCCGCTGCCCCCGGCGGCGCCGCCGAAGCCGGCTGGAAGGCCCCGAACGACGAGGACGAAGGCGGCCGCCGCCCAGGCGAGCTGGACAAGATGCGCCACCGTGTGCCGCTGCTGCCGCTGATCAAGCACCACGCCTGGCGCTGGCGCTGTTCGTGCTCGGCCTGCTACGCTCAGGCGTCAGTCTGTCAGCTACGCGCCACGGCGAACCAAGGGTGGCCGTCGCTGCCCGCGGACAGCCACTTGTTTGCTTTTGTGCACCACAGATCTGAAGGCTTTGCAGCGCAGTGGCTCACCAGGAACGGGCCCCAAATGACGCGCCGCACACCCGACACACACCCACACGCACACACACACACCCACGCTCACACGCTCACAAACAAAAGTACCCGTGCACGCATGCACGCCGTGCGTACAACTTCTTCGCCAAACCACCCCTGCGCACTTCGGATGTAACAATTCCATCTGTGGCCCTGAGCCCGGCGCGGCTGCCGAACGCCACACCGCTCCAACGCAGACACCATCACCACCTGGCTGGCCAAGCACCTGCGCGACGAGGGCGTCCCAAACCTCACCACGCAGGTGCGTACAGCCACGTCCCCCCAGCGGTTCCCTGGCGGCTGTGCCCTGACTCGCAAGGCAGCGAATACCGAAAGCGACCACTCCTGGCTTCGCTGACATCCCGATATCCGACCGCATCGAATCCAACACGATACGGTCCCATGAGTGGGGCTTTCCATCACATTCTCAATGAGGATCATCCCTATGAAATCGTCAAACGTCATCCGCTTCCGCTTGCGCTCGTCCCCACACGCAGCAGACACGCACACGCGCGCACACCATCGAAAACCTCGACCCGATGGGCAAACACTGCCACCCACAGATGCCACCGCCCCGCCGGTCATGTCCATCACCGCGCTCCGGCCAAGCTTGGCGGCGTCCTCTTCTGCGGCTGGCTGGCCGACAAGGGGATCGGCGTCGACGCCGGCGCCGCGAACGCCCTGATCGGCGTCGGCCTCAACTTCGGGCTGGGCAAGGTGGTGGCTGATCACGTGAACGGCTCGGGCGCGCTCGTCGGCGCCTGGCTGATGCAGGTGCTGCTGCGGGCTGGACGGGCTTCGCGCTGGCGCTGCTGCCCACCGTTGGTGTGAACATCTTCAGGTGGGTGCTGTATAGGGCTTGGTGCGGGCAGACAGCATGTCTTTGATGCAGACTACCTCAACTCCTGCTGTCATGCAGCCATATTGCAGAGAATTGGCTGCTGACTGTTGGCTGTTGCGAACACTTGTTGCGGTGGACTCACTCTGGACACGTGTCTCACGTCAACGAAACCCGACCCACAAATCCTGCAATCGCACCGGCAGCCCGGACGTGCGGCCCGGTTTCGAACATGCTGACAGCTTCACCAGTGGGATTGTCGGCGGCCCTGCCCCTTGGCGGTGACCTCCATCAGGCCAACACGGCGCCGGCATATCGCACCGCACTCGGAATGGCTCGACGGCAGCCAGCTATGCGATAAATTCGCCGCCATCGGCGCTTGCCTGCGAGCTAGTCACCCCCACCGAAGGCCGCTGTGCCAGACGGAGCTTTGCGTGGTGTCAGTCTCCAAGCGCGGGGCGGTCGACGGCCCAGCGACACTGGCATTGACTGCGTGTGAAGACAAGCGAGGGCAATTGAAGGCCGTGAGGGAGGCATGCAGGGAGACTGATTCGCCGCACAAGTCCCTCGGATTGGTGCCATAGTCATGCATCTGCAGGTTGACAGGCCCCCTCGATCAAAGTTTGCGTCGGCGCTGGCATGCTTTCTTGATGTAGATTCATTGCTGTTGCCTCGTGGCGTGCACGGGGCAATGTGCTCGCGTGGCTGGCATCGGCCCTTGCAATCGACACACTTGCCTGACAATTTGCACCGCTTGGCGGCAATCGCAAGGCCTCGTGCGACTCCGCGACAGATGCCTCAAAGGCGGTAGGTACTGGACAATACCGTCCAGTGCAAGGCTCCGTTGGCTTCGATTATGTCCAGAAGAGTACGAGAAAGTACATTAATCATTTTTCACCCCAGCAACATGTCATGGCCTTTAAATGTCATGGCATGTTGTGCTGTTCTAAAGCTAAAAACCGGAAATAGCCGGAAATAATACCTATTTTTAACCAAAGAAAATACACAATGCCCCAAACAATTGCCCAATAAGATTCCTTAGAATCAGACTGAAAGTCGAGCTAATTTCCCGCTGCGACCAGGCTTACTCACTGCTCATGCTGCTCAAAACAATCTTGGTTACCTTTCCTAATTTTCCTCTGTACGCTTCTGAAATCAGCAAGTTTCCGGCTGCAGCCTTTCCAGCGATCGGCTGGATCGGTTGGAACGACGATTACTTTCACAATCATACCTCGGTACAGGGGGGCCTTATGCCCGGTCGGGCAAGGGTGTCATGCCGGTCGAGCAACAGGGTCAGGTCGGGGCGGTTCGGCCCCTCGATCAGCACGTCGAGCACCTCGTCCGAGCCGCTTGCGATTATATTCGGCCGGATTGTCCGGATCGAACCCGATATGGATATCTGTGATCTGTGCGATCAGCATATCCGTCCCCCGCCGGCCCGGCTGGTCCCGGCCCATAGTTCACCCGCCCCGCTCCTCGTGCAAACGGTGTCACCCACCCAGACCTTGCAGCCCCGGTCTGTTTGAGAAATGTGTTACTTTCTGCCGGGAGCAGGGATTGATGAATCAGGTCCATTTCCTGGTAACGCCGGTTGTTTGCCCCGATTGTTAACCAATGGCATGCAGCTGTGTCATGCAACGAACATGCGGTCGGTCCCCTATCAGCGAAACCGGGTGCTCCTGGTATGCTTCTGGCATCAACGATCTGCACGCGGACAGTGCCCCACCCTCTCGCGATGAAGCCGCTGCGCGTCACGCCTGCCAGCGGGACTACTACGTTGCCATTATGGACATAAGGGAACTGGATTTCGGGCACGGGCAATGCCATTTGCGCGCATGCACGATCGCGTGCCAGAGTAGGATCGCCTGTTCGTCGAGCAAGGTGTTGACGACACGCGCGACCCGAAGCGCTGGTGGAGCTTTGCCGTGACGTTGTAGACGCCGCCCTTCGTGCTTGACATCTAGCGCGCGAATGAGGCACACCATCATTGTGATGTAGCCGTTTGGGTCGCTGCTTGGTCATTGCTTTGCCCGGACAAGCGAAGGGTGCGTGTGTGCTTGCTTGTTGCCACGCTTTAGCACCTGGGGGCTTGCCTGAGCTGTGCAGCAGCAGAGTAAACCTGAAGCTTTATGAAATTGCATGGTACGCATGAAAGAATACATTGCAAGGCCGGCAACCTTTGGCAGGCCGCTGACATCGCAATTGTGAATTTGGAGGATGATAACATCATTGATTCCAAAGTTTGAAATAGACCGGCGAAGATGTGGAACCGCTCATCATGACATCACTGTATATGCCTCTCACATAGCATCCCGTACAAGACATTTTCAACGCCTTTAGCGGCCGGTTCGGACTGCTCAGCAATGTCACCAGCCCGGTGGCCTCTGCAAAGCCATGCTTTTCGCGGGTGAGCCGTGGTGCGAAGCGTTGAAGATGCATCAAAGGTACCTGCGATCGCCATAGCCATGGCTGTGGTCATGGCACGCAGCAGCTTGGCTGTGCGGCGCGCAGCGCTGCGCCGAGCGAAGCATGACGGAGGTGCTTGGGCACACCTGCCGCATGACCCGTCATGCTCCTTCAATAAAGAGCGCGTTGTTCCCTGCTCAGACCGACATCCTATCACTTGCTGCTGCACGATCCCGTCCGCAGGCGCCCATGCGCCGCCCAGAGCGCGCGGAGCGCCTCGCACGAATGCAGCCCGGACGTGCACCCCGCGCGCCTGCTGCTGGCCGCCCTCGCGCTGCACCTGCTGGCGGCTGCATCCCTGCCGCGCCAGGCCCGTGCGCAGATGCAGCGCCGCCAGGGCAACAGCGACGACCCGCCGCAGCGGCCGACAGAAGTATCATCTCCGTGTTCCTGGACAGCTGCTGGCGGTTGATGACAAGAGCTACGACTTTGAGGTGAGCAGCCTCGGGCCTGGAACCCTTCACTCTTCAACGTTTGCACATGGAAGGCCATACGCTGCGCACATTGGCGCGGCTCGAATGCCCCTATCCACGCTTCGACGGGCTCAACCTGACCTGGGAAACGCTGGAGGGGCTCGCCAAGCACAAGCCGTGCGAACCGCTGCGTTTGCCGGCCAACGGCTGATCTTCGTATACCTTTCTGGTCCGACCCAAGGGTCAGCATCAAATCAAGAAATCGCAGCAAAGGTGGAGGTGAGTCTGCTCGCTGGTGGAGCATCTTGCCTGCGTCAGCCAGTCCTGGCCACGTGATGGCATCATCAGCCTGACCGATGTGGTTGGGCACGTCCTTTGCCGAGGCGAATGCGTGTTGCGCTGACCACTATCCATCCCGGCGCAATTCTTGGGCCGGCCACGGATTCTGACACGTCCATCTCGCTGGGCATGGTCACGGGCCTGCTCGATGGTTCGACGCCGGCAATGCCGAACATCGGCTTTGCCCTCAGCGACGTGCGCGATGTTGCGGCCATGCATCTGGCGGCGCTGCAGAAGCCGGAGAGCATCGGCCAAGCTGGTCTGCAGCTTGCCATGTGACCTTTGCCTTACACACACGTGAATTAGTCGGCGAACCGGCTTTGCCCAGGTGCGCAATTGCATCGCGAAGTTTTGGCGCCATTTGTTTCTGAGCCAATAGATTGCCAACAAAATCGTCCGCCCTACCCTCACGGAACCCCACGATGAGCATACGTTCTCGCGCTTGTGGGACACCGAAATCAGATGCTCGTACAACAATGAGCTTGGCATCGTATCCAGCTTCGCGAGCTTCCCGAAGGAGGCGTTCACGAATAGGACGGAACTTCGCTAGCGTCGCAAGGGCTTTCACATTTTCCAGCACAAATGCTTTAGGTTTAAGTCGGCGCAGCGCATCCATATACGTGAACACCAATTCTGAACGAGGGTCGTTCAAATTCATATATCCGGCCACACTAAAGCCGCCTTGGCAGGGCGGGCTGGCCTCCAATCATCTGTTGTTGGGTCTTGAATTCAACACACTTTGCTGCAATCCTCACCTGGCGTTCACCCTTGAAATCGTATCTTTCTTTAACATGCCGCAGCTTCCCAGCCTTACCCTTCAGCATACCTGCATGTTGACTCGTCCACCAGCACCACGTGTACGGTACGGCTTTGGTTTTGATGAAAGAGCAGCACAGTGTTTTACTGGACCGTGGACCATGCAACGGACAGCCGGTAAACTTCCGGGCATTCCTTTTGACAACCAGGTGCGATACGCTCGTCAATACGGAAAAAAATCTTTCGTATGGGATGTCGGGTCTCAGGGTGGGCCGTGCTCACTGAATAAGCGGGTGAAGGCCGTGAGCACCGTTGATACTTCTGAGTACACAAGCACGGGTGATAATAATCCTAACTTTATATTTACCTGTGTAGACCCACAGGCGAACGCTATCCAGATTCGCCCCCTCCCATCCGCTAGTTATTGTGCTTCCAATACCCTTAAAGTACCTTTTCAATACACCGGATTTGTGACGCCATCTGGCTTTGGATCTGAATTCTTTTCAAGCAAAGGAAGTGATCTGAGCAGCACGGAAGTAATGGTTAGCCGGTATGGCTGTGCCTAACTCACTGACAGATTAATTAAAAATGAAACCGTAAGAAATTACCTGGAACCAGGTGTGGCACCGAATGTGTGTGTGTGTGCTTATGGGAATAGTGGGTCTATCGCGTGTGCACGGTCGCATCTTTTGGAATACGTTCCTTTTACACATTTCGCAACATCCGTAATAGGTTTTACCATCAAATTTTACTTCAAACTGCTTTTTGCCGATATAGGCATCGTTGACCATGCAGACTTCATCCGATGGAACCAATTCACCTATTTGGGTAGTATGTCTCGTTGTTTCCAGCGCAGTTAAGCCTGCATGCTGCTGTTCGCGTCATCCTTAGACCCCGCTCCTGCCGCAAACCCTCCCGCTGCCGGCGCTGTCTCCGCGCACCGCCCGCAGAGCCCTCTGGCTGGACTGGACGCGGCATCTGCGGGTAGCGACCCCGGGCCGCTCGTGCCAGTTTTTTTGCCAATGTGAGCCTTGGAGCGGCGCCACCTGGGCGTTGGGGGACGTAGCTTCCTGCAGACATCAGTTCGCATGCATAGCAGCCACACTCTATTGGCCAATAAACGCAGCGTCCACATCATTCCCTCGGGTGTATCAAAGTATTTTTCCGATATCAATGACCAGTGCGGCTGCTTTTTGACTGCGCTGCTTCCAGGATATGACGGGCATGTGCTCTTTGTTCCTGTACTTTGGCAAACTCATCAAAGGCGTGAGGTAACCCGCAGCCCCTTGGCTGGATACTCGCTGCTGATCGCTCGCTCTCAGAGCTCGTCCAATTCCAGGCAATCGTGAGGAGCCTGGATCGCATTGTGCTCACCACGCTGCCGCTCTGCGGCCCGCGCTACGAGGGGCTGCTGACGATATCTACAGGCGGCGTCGTGCCGGGCGATTTCTCGCTCTACTCCACCCCCCAGCACGCTATGTATGTTGCCCAGGTGCATCCACGTCGCCTGTTTCGTGAGCTGCTATCCAACAATGCGATTCTTCGTTGCGCAGCAGGTTGACCTTGTTTGACGCAGTCAATGGTTGCGCGGGTCAACGTCGTGATACGCATCAACCGCTTGTGGAGCCGCCACGTGACTCAGCCTGACCGTCGCCGGAGATAAGGCGGAGCCCAGCCCGCTGGTCCGCGTCATGCGCAACCGGTTGATCACCGGCTATCTCCAGGACGGCATTTTGGTCACCGACGCCATCAACACGATCGTCGCGCAGAACGAACTGGTTGTCGGCGATTGAGCACCTGATACCAGCTGCTGGGGCCATCTCGCTTTCCCCCGACGCAACTCCTTCGCAACAGAGCTGCATTGCTAGCCTAACTTACACAGCAACAATCCTGCCACGCTGCCAGCACTGGCGCCAAGTCGCAGCTGCATTCCCTCCCCCTCGTTCCAGGGAAACGGTATATTCGTCCAGCTCTGTTAGCGAGCCTTCCTCTGCACGTATTACTCCTGCAAAATAGCGGAAGTGATCAATAGCGAGAGGAATATCCGCCGCCAGCGTTTCTCTCACGGCCTTCCCGTTATCAACTGTTTCCACAGCTGCCAGCAATTCCAGGTTGGCTTCTAACCGATCTGCTATTTTACCCTGCTCGAGCTACCCTGTCAGGCGCGGTTGTGGCCAGGTTTTAGGCGCTTCGCTGCGATCCAATTTGTCATCGACGCCGATCTGCCGGCGAGCTCTTACGTGAGTGGCTGCGACAGGGCAGGATGGGACCAGCTGGGTGGCTGGGTCCCTTCATGCGTCAGGCGCCACATTGGCAGACAATGGATGGCATCATGTTTGTGTGAGGGGAGGGGGCGGGAGTGTGCACGCGTGCGCACGGGGATGTTGGCTGCACCAAGTTTCGGCCTTATTGTCGCTCATTCACGCTCAGCGGGTGGAGGAGAGTTGCCAGATAGTGCCGCCGCACCGTCTTGACGTCTTGCTTCCCACCCCAAGCCGGTGCTCGTCATGACCGCCTGCATGCGATGCTAGACGCTGGTCAGCTACTGCGTCCTATATACTGGTGAGTCAGGCACGGTGACTTCTCGCATTCATGATGGGATTCTGTGCAACTGGGCATCTACTGTTAGTGATTTCGGATCAAGTCCGGATATTGGCCAAGATGCGAGGCTCTTGGACTTTAGTTCATACAACTTATCTACGAACGCAATTTCGTGAGCGTCGCTTAGCGCCCCTGCGACAAACTCGAGCAGGTCACCTGACTCCAAGGCCCAGTACGGCACTACAAGAGGCTCCTGATCTGGTGAGGGAGTTGCACTAAAGACTGTCGCTAGCTCAAAGTTGGCGCCCAGCTTTTCTGGCAACCGTTCGCCTCTGGACCTCTGTCGAGATGTTACAAATCATCCCTCAAATCAACCCCTCAGGTGGCTGGCTAACTACCACAAGTCCAATGGCGTCCAGACCAGAAGCGCCAAATTGCCCAGCCGGCCGTCGGTCGGCTTCAGAGGAATCACCACCGAAGCGTCACAATTTCCCTTGCCCAACCCGGAGATAGTATAGCCACACCCCACACAGGATCACTGCGTACCCTGTTGGACACGCAGATTCACGTTACTGACCCCTTCGAAGCGACCTGACACCAACGCAAAAGCATTCATAGCCACCGAACCGATCTGTTGACCCTCTGCGCCTCCCCCGTCATTCCGCCCCTCTCCCCCTCTCAGATGCTGGAGCAGGCTCTGATCGACGTGATGGTCAGCGGACTCTCGCACCAGACCAGCGCCGACGCCGACGCCGACGTGGACGCGCGCGCCGCTGCTGCCCGCGGTCGCAGCCTGGCATCCAAGCTGCGCACCCTGCTGGACGAGCCGAGGAGGTGGTCCCTGACAGCAAAGTCGGCGACCACAAACGACCCGCGCCACGGCGTCAACCCCAGCCTCATGCGGCGGTAGCCGCGATTGCAGCAGCGGGAGCAACTCGGGGCAGAGCAGCGTGACGATCGCGCTCGAACCTCACCGCCGCCGGCCTCGGCGTGCACATGGCAGCGGGTCGTCCCGAAAGCGTCGAACGGGGCCCAGCGGCGCAGCCGTCCCTTCCCCGCAGCAGCGGAGCGCACTGTGCCGCAGGCGTCGGTGGGGGCAGGTGGCGGGCGTGGCCGGTGCGAGCGGCCGGGCATGGCCGTGTGCGCTGTGGGAACGTACCTGGGCCTGCTCGTCGATGGCGTAGGGACCTACGAAAAGCTGCTTGCTTTCGGCGTGGATCATGCGGTTGGCGGGGTGTACCTCCCACGCTTCGTCCGGATGGTGCTGTTCAAATCGGCGGTGTGTTTGAGTGGGGCGACAGCGTTGGATGTGTGAGCGCACGCACACTTCTGTGTTTTTGATGAGGGATCAGCGTCATCATGCGCACGCGTGTCTTCAGCCGTGCTGACCTTGCTGACGTTTATCACGCATGCACGCCTCCTATTGTATACCACGAGCGTACTGCAACCCCCGTGAAATACCACCTCCTGTCAAATATTTTGTGCATATTCGGAGAATATTTCAAAAATATATGCCCTAACAGTGGGAGTGGCTAGACCAGAGCCCGACGCGAATTGCGTCGAGGTGTCGTCAACCCGGTCGTTGACGTGGCCTCGAGCAATTAGCCGCAGGCCTTCTCCTGGCTGAATTGGGCAAGATAATTTTCGTGGACCACTAAAGCGTTCATTGCTGCCTGCGTGTGGAAGTCGGTGGAACCTAATACAAGGCCTCACACGCAACGCTCTGCCGCACCTCCGCCCGCTGCCGTGTGCCGCAGGTTCATTGCCACAACATTTGCGCTGTGCTGGTGTTCAACATCAGCCCAAACGCTAGCGGTAATAGAGGCCCTTATCGCTCTCCAGCGCTCATGATGATTCTTTCGTTTTCTTTCATTGCAGTTCAAGAAGCGACGATCGTTGAGGTTCTGGGAATCTTCCGGGCAATGCTCCAATCGAATCTTCGTGCAAACCAGCAACATCATGGCTGGCGTTAAGGTGCTGTCGGATAGCAAAATATCAGTTGTTTTGCGGTAGCTTCATCTGACTGTCGAAGGACAATATGCCACAGCTCGGGCCTGGTTTTGTTGCAGCATATGGTGACACACGTGTCACTCTGCCGTGTGGCTCACTTCGCAGTAACACTTTTGAATCAATGCAGTGCCTCCGCAATGGTTTGTGATAATGGGGTGGCTCAAATTGAGATGGGGAGTCCTGCAAAGATAATTGGCAGGTGCGAGCCGCCCATTCTAGCATGCAACCATTGGAGCGTGCGGACGTGCTTGGGCTGCGTGAGCCTAGGAAAGAAAGATGCTGCGCCAAGCCTGCGTGCGCTCCTGCACCGCTCTGGCGCAGAATGATCGCGTGCTGCGGCTCGAGGCGCAGGCGGCCTCGGCACAGCTCGCGATGCTGCGCTACCAGCTCACCACACTTCCTCAGAATCAAAGCACAAGTAGCACCCATTTGAACATTTTGGGTACCTTCGAAACCCAACCAATTGGCAACAAAATCCGGTAAGATTTACCAACATTACCTATCTTTACGCAGGTACCTTACGGTCCATGCCAAGTAGCCGTGCTGCTAGCATCAACCGGCTCTTGGACGCACCATTCAACGCCACATTATCTTCATGAGAAGAGCTCAACGGCGGCCTGTCCTGATGTAGTCATGTTCGTGAACAATCGCGCCATACAAAGCACAGTAGCTCTGCTGCAAGACTCGACCCAACGACCCGGTCCGAGTGTCACTTCCGTGACCGCACCGTCCCGTCCGTATGCGAGCGCCGAGTCAAAGATGCACAGCGACAACGCAATCCTACCTGATCGGCAGGAACACGGGCAGCCGCAGCCCGAGCAGCCCCATCGGCGATCCCCCGGCGCCGTTCAAGCCGGAACACCACCGCTACTGATCGATGCTCCATCATCGATTCATGGAACGGCGCCGCCGAAAGGCGCCCGTTCTGTTTGTTGACGCCCCCCATACGGTGGGGTGTTTCGCCGCGGACGGCGCACCTGCTGCCATGCGCCAGCACTCATGCGAGTTGCGGAGCGAAATATGGCTTGGGGACGCCCCTGCGGCGTCCAGACTGTAAACCCCCTGCTCGCGCCGAGCGTTGAGCTGAGCCATGGCCCGTGCCTGGTCCTGCAGTCGAAGTGCTCCAATTGCCCTCGCAATGCTGCTCGACACAATAGCGTCACATGCGGACGCCTACTGAAGCCCCATCAGCCTGGCAGCGTCCCAAGACACCACACGGGCCGCACGGCTGACGTCAGGCCGGTTTGAACGTCTTCGCGACACGTCGTAGTTATTGCAGTGCAGTGCAGCAGCAGATTGAATCGTCGCGCTTTGCCCGCAGCTGTCGGCCCGGTGCTTGGTGCGGAAGGGGGGCTTACCAGGCGGGCTACGCTGACAGACGGGTGCGATGATAACGCTTAAGCTCTGCACGCCGTGCTGTGCACGTAAAACCGGGTGGTTCGATCCCGGCTTCCAAGGCGGTTTGTTGGTTGCAGAACCTTTTGCTGTCGTCAGCCCGCTCCACGGCCGCCGCGGCCTGGAGGGAGACGCGGCGCTCCCACGTTGTGACCCTCTGCGCCCGCTCGCCCCATATGCCATGCGCTGTGCTGTTGTTTGTGAGCTCCTGCCGAACGAACCGGATGTGCAGTGCGCTGTGGGGCGACTAACACAAGCACGCAGACAGCAGTGCCGGGCACCCGCACGGTCCTGCGCTCCCTGTTGCAGCAAACTGTTGCTTCACCCTTATGGCGTTGGTTGTACACCACTACATCGTAAGCATACTGAGCCCGTAGTGCCCGGCAGGCTTTGTGTAGGGGTACATGCGGTATAATAAACCCCCACGACCGGAGTAAAAGGGTTTAGCAGCTCAGGTTATGACCTTGCAGCGTGCCAGGGTACTTGGCGATACATCTTCGGTCAAACGTATGCAGAGTCTTCCCATGCGGGCAACGGGCTCCCCTGCCACCGGGCACTCACGACGCGCCTTCACATCCCGCTGGACCATCTAGCCGCAGCGAGCACACGAGATCAAGGGCGCAGGTTACGCTACAAGATTGCGGCCAGCCCTCGAGGTCTACAAGAGCCCGCAGGCCGACGTCGAGGAAGGCGGGGTCGGCGGCACGATCAACGTCATCACGCGCAACCCGCTCGACCTCGAACCGCTCACCCTCTCGGCGTCGGTGCAGGGCGTCTATTCGGACCTGTCGGGCAAGTTCGACCCGCAGCTTTCGGGCCTCGTCAGCTGGAAGAATGCCGACGAAACCTTCGGCGTCCTCCTCGGCGCATACCAGAAGCGCCGCACGCGCCGCGACGGCCTCGATTCGGCTGACCGCTGAGGGGCGGCAACCCCTGAGCGTCTGCACGCCTGGCTTGATGCCCGGACAGTGCTTTTCATCAGGCACGTGCCAGTGCTTGCACTCCAAGGTGCTGTCAGGTGCGTGCGTTTGATATCACGTTGCTCAACGGGCGAGGTCTGGGACCACGATTCTTGGGATGGCAGTGATAATGAGGTGCCAGCATGGCAAGGCGTTGAACAGCATCCACGACCATCATCCAACCAACAATCCGCTGATCTTGCTGCCCGCTCTCGCCTGGATGGTACAATGAGCCGTTGGGGCAGTCGGGCCGAGCACGTCATGCTGAGTATCGCAGCAAAGCCGTGGGCGCGGCGAGTCCTGTGCCCGCCCTCAACAACAATGTTGATCGCCCAGCAGCCGCGTAGACGGCGTTTGCACTTGGCCTTGTCGCTCACGCAAGCGAGTCGCCGTTACTGGCAGCACAACAGACGGTCCCAGCTCTGCGGGCTGCTACGGCGTATTGGCGCGTTGGCTGCGACGCGGCCTCCGGACCGTCCAGAGGTATCTTGGTGCGTCGACGCTTACGAAAGAGCTCATTCATTCGTTCGAGGGCCTTGGAGGT
>NNCB01000204.1:0-23011 GCA_002317545.1 Scenedesmus quadricauda | reverse complement strand
GGCTGTACGACATGGGGGTTCAAAGGAGAACACCAGGCACGATTGGGCGGTTCGGGGGGCAGCCTGTCGGTGGCCAGCTCAAGGTTGTAGAGCCAGCGGGCCGCCTGCGTGCTGGGACGACGGGCTGTGCATGCAGTTGTCCGAAAATAATTGACGTTCCAAGCCATGCACAAGGCTACAAAAGACTGGCCGACTACACATGCCATACTGACGATGTCACAAAACCAACGGATGCAAAGATGCACAATCATATGGTTTGCTGGTGATTTTTCAGGCAATTGTTACAGTACGTGCATGCACGTCACAACGTTGTCCGCAAGGCGTTGCGGTCTGCAGCGCCGCTTCATAATAGTTTGCACGATGCGTGACGGATAAACCCCGTCGCGATCTCCGCACGATTGCTTCTTTTGGCTCCGGGACGCAGCCTAGCCTGTGTGACTGCTAGGCCAACGTTTCCTCCTGAGCACTGATCTGACTAGCTTACAAAAGGATGCATACAGGATCCTGGGGTGCCCTGAGCCCCCAACTTGTAACGCCTTGATGGAAGAAAAACCGCAACTTATAGCACACGATTCCCGTGCCGATGAGGGCCCCGCCCACGGCCAGCGTCTGGCGGTCGGTGGTGAAGCGCTGGTCGTCGATGCCCCGGTTGAAGAAGTCGGCTCCGATATAGATCAGCCCCGCCAGGGGAAGCAGGAAAGCGCCCTCGGTGACCCACGGAATACGCCGCGATACCTTGATGCGATGTACCGATGCGCGGTCGGCGAATCTGGCGCGGTACTCCAACCATTGCAAGTGACTGTGCCGCTTGAGGGGAGGCGAGGGCGACGGGGAAGGAGCGTCGGCGGCCATCGCGCGCGCGGGCGACCGGATGCCCGCCATCGCGGTCGTCGCGGCAAGGGCGGCAAGGAGGGTGCGGCGATCGAAGCAGGTGGGACGCAGTTACTCGGCGGCGCTGAAGGGCATGGTGTCCCGTGATTGGATGTCAGCGCAATTATTGGAACGTGGTGCGCCCGTGCAAGGCAGAAATGCCGATGATGCATCGTTATTTCAAAAGCAATCATGCACGCGGGTTGGAAATGTTCGGGGTGACGACCGAGGACAGCGTACCCAAATATCAGCTGAAGCAGGTCAGCGACCTTTTATCCTACCCGCTGTCAAACCGTATGACCGGAAATTACGGTGCCATCGACAATGCGGTGCCGTCGACTTACATTATCGATCGCAAAGGCGTTGTGCGCCATGCTAAAAAAGGTGCATATTCATCGGCTGAATTCAAGCGCCGCGGCATTGCTGCTGACAGCCACGCAGCAGTACTCATTACACTCTCCGCGCACTCGCGAAGGAGCACCTTAGAATGATGCATGCACGCTCACCATCGGCACAGGATGCCGTCAAATGTTGCTGTCGCGAGTCGGCGGGTCGATGGACCCGTTCATCAAGCTGTGCGAGGAACTCTTCAGTGCCGAGATGCCAGCGGGAAGCACATACTGCGCACGATCGAAGCATCTCGAATTCTTCTACTTCCACAATTGCCCGTATGAGGGCGTATGGAAGGACAATAAGCGCCGCTGGTCCGAACGCCATCAGATGTGGGACATCCTCCACAAATACGGCCATGATTATAAGGTGATCTTCGTCGGCGACGCGTCGATGAGCGCCTATGAAATCACTCATCCGGGCGGCAGCTGACAAACAGCACGCTTGCCTGCATCGTGTAGTCGCTGACGCGGCGCTCGGATCCAGGTGTCGCGCTGGCCGTTGTCTGCACGGACAGGTAGTTCGAACCGACGCAAGCCTCGCCAGTTGTGATGCGCTACACAGGCGGAGCTACGTCCCGACCGCCCTGTTGCGGCAGGCGAAACAGGGGTGCGTGGCATGCGATGTCAAGCCATCTGCGTGTGTGCATGCTGGCGTGGCAGATTTCAGCGAAAGAGCTGTCTCCTTTACACGGGAGAGGGTCGGGGGTTCGAAACCCTCAGCACCCACCACGCGCAACGCGGTGAGTCGCCGAGTCGTATTTCGCAAGAGTTCAAAATCAGCGGAGTGGTAGTTCAGGCGCGAATGTCGATGCGATGGTGTCGCAAGGTCGACAAGATCGACACGAGCGGCGTGAAGTAATCCCGCCAGTCGGCTAACAGGGGCGGCATGACGCGATTCTCGGTCAACGACCGCCGGTCCGAATATCGTATGGACCCCGAAACGCCCCTCCTGTGGGCGCTCCCAGACGCGTCTCCTGGGGGTACAGGTAGCCAGGCCCTGGCATGCATGGATCTTGGAGGACCGTATTGCCGCCGCCATAGTTGGTGACGCGCTTGTCCGAACCGAGCAGGTTGGAGCGATAAACCAGTCGCTCCGGCTCGCTCATCGATGCGGCCTTGGCATCATCCCACAGATTGGCAAGGCGCTTGGGCGCTGTGGACATCGGGTTCCTCCCCATACAAAAGGCAGTTCGTATTGGGCCGGACATGGCCACATCTACGGGCTGGGTGTCAATCAGAACGATCATTTTTCGTCTGAGTGCGCGAAGGTCGGAAATGTGCAATGTTGCTCGCATCGACGGCCGCGTTGTGGGAATGCTGGAGGCAAAATTCCGTCTATTTCCGCGAGGACGTGGGATGAATCGCGGAAGGTCGACGCCGATCGACTGCCGATTCTGACGGCGAGGGTTGATTGACTGCCAGAGTGGAGCATGGCGAATAACCAGGTCACGATAAACGAAATACGTCCGTGCCGCCGGAAAATTCCTCGAAGCGATCGACACCGAGTTCAGCGACAGCGTTGGCGTTCAGCCACAGGACGATCCTGTTCAGCGGTCTGCAGCACCTACATTTCGGGCGTGACTTTCATGGGTTATCCTCCTGAGCATTCCTTGCTGGCGATGGCATGACGACTTGCCGTTGCGGCGGATAGTTCGGTTCCTCGCGTCACCCAGCGGTTGAGGCGCGGCTGACTTGTTTAATGGCACGCGCCGATGCCTACCATTATATGGAATCCGGATTGGATGCATCACTTTTGCTTAGCTCCGGCCTCTATCCCCGGCCCTTTCTCCGCCGGAGAAAGGGAGCTTAGTAGGGTACTTTTTTTTGAAAAGTACCCTCTGCTCCAAGACTCTCCCTATGCCCCACCCCCTCTGCCCAAACCTACTCACTGCGCAGGCTCTTCACCGGGTTCATGAGGGCGGCCCGGATACTTTGGTAGCTCACCGTCAGCAAGCCACGCACCCCAGCCGTCTCCTGAGGTGCATAGCCTGTCACCTGACGGCAGTTGCCCCGCCATGCTCGGTCACAGGTCGAGCCTGTCCCGGCGCAAAGCAGCGGCTCCAGCTGCCCAGCACAGCCGACCCGTACCTGGCCTGTCGGGACTCGCGAGCCGAGATGCGTGCAATTTACAACCCTGCCACGCCACAGACCTCGCTCGCTGCTCGCAGGTCGCACGGGCAGCCTCGCCTCAGTGCAGGCTGCTGCCCCCTGGCCGTGCCGGTGTTGCGCACTGCATGCACAGACGGGGTCGATAACATCGTGCTGCAAGCCTGGCGCCCTGCGGCCTGGCGGGTCGTGTGTGCGTCACATGCGGCGTGTCTTGATGACCTCCAGCTCCAGCTCCACCTGCTGGCCGTCAGGTGCCGCCAGGTTCAGGTGCACCTGGGACACACTGGGGGACGGGGGTTGTGTACGTACCGCAGGGAGCCCGGAGATCTTTGAAGCTAGGTAGGTTGGAGAGCCGGTAGAGGTGACGGCCGTGAGGGTGACTACGCTGGAGGGCAGCTGCATTGCATCGCCCGGTTGCAGCCCACGAGCCATACGCAAGCGCAAAGAAAAGACGTGCGATGGACCTCTGCGATCATCCTGCTCCACGGATCGAACGCCAGCCTGCAGACATGGGAACCGCTCGCGAAGCGGCTCGGCGGCACATACACACACACGCACACGCTCGACCTTCGCCGGCACACGGGCCCTTGCCGGGGCACCCCGACCTTGAATTCCACCCACATGATGTGGCAGTCCGGCATGTCACGTCCCAAGGCAGGTGCTGTGCAGCGGACTCGCACGGCCGCGGCGATGGTGCGCCTCCCGGCCAGGTGCATGCCCTGCTCCTCCGCAACCGATGGTAGCGCCGCCGTCGTGACCTGCCAGGCAAGCCAAGCGCGGGCTCTAGAGATAGTGTGCGTTGCGGGCACCCGTGCGTACGGTTCACCTGTGTGTGCACGCGCATAAGCGCGGGTGTGGCATCCTGCACGCCTGCACGCTCAATTTGGTGCAACAGCGACCGGTCAGATAATCGATTGGAAAGGCGTTCACATAATAGCTGTTCTCGGTCAGATGGTAATTGGCATAGATGCCGCCGACGAGGAAGTTGAACGGTCCGTCGAGATCGCTCGACAGGATCGCTTCGGTCGACCAGCTGCTACGTTCAGGGGCGAATTGTAGGGACTGGCGCTCAGATTTTCTGTGTCGCCATGACGCGGAGGATCTGCGATAGCTAGCTGCGCCGCCTTGTCGCCGCCCGCAGCGGCGCCCCCGCGTGACCAGGCCGCTGCGCCGCCGTGCTCCGAGGCGCCGCGCGGGCGGGATGCTCGCCCTCACCCCGAGCAGCCCCTGATCCTGCGAGCGCGCTTGATTGTCAGTGGACCAGCAGGTCAATGCACTGAGGACGAACGTGGTGCAACACCCAGGAAAGAGCACAGCCCAGCGGGTCGGCAGCTGCCGCACACGAAGCAGGTGGCCCCTCGGCGGCGGTTGCGCGCTCGAGAGCTCTGCACTGCGCAGCAGCCGTCTCCCCGACCAATGGTGTCGCCGCTATCCCCGTCGTTGGTGCGCCGCTCAGCCGCATCTTCCGCAGCACGCCCGGCACCGCGTAGTCTGCGATTCTCGAGGGATACAGGCTGTGCCGCGCGTAGCCTGCCGTCACTGAACCACCTCTCGAGCTGCGCCCAGCTTGGGCTGGTCTGTGAAGTACGCAGAGGCATGGCGCGACGGTTGCACGTACGGGCCGCTGGTAAATTCTGCCCGACCCGACTGCATGGTCTTCTCACGCGCGATCCGCCCGGGGCGTGGCGTATGATGACCGATCATGAACGTGCTGCCGCAGCTTCGCTGCACCTGGTGCCCACCTGCAGTCGGGCCAGCTTCGACGGCGTGCAGGTGCCGCTGCTGCTGGTGCTGATGGGCGGACGACGCCTGCGCAGCTGACGTGAGGGCGACCGGCCCGCCATCGGCGTAGCTGCGGTCGCTGCCGCCGACGCACACCCACGTCGCGCCGTCCAGCGCTTGCTGATGCTGACGCCAGAGAGCGTCGCTCAGCAGCGGTCGCGAATCCCGTTTGTTGGCGTGGTGAGACAACCTTTTGCCAAGGTGCAAGGCGGTCTGCGAGACGTCAGGTTGTATGTCCTTCATTGGCCAGGGCGAGAAGTTTTCTGGCAACACAACTCTACGCCTTTAATATCGACTCGTCAGATTGCAGAATGCGTCGTATGGTGAAGCGGTGTTTGCTAGATCATTCTCCGGGTCAACAAATTAGAGCGTACTGCACGGTCGTAATTGAGTCCATTGTCTGGTCACGGCCACTCTCCAGTTATGAATAAAATCACCCTCTGCAGCCGTCAAGCGACGACCCGAATGCTTCGAAAACAGCCGTGGACGCGATGTAGACCATGGCTGCGGCGTGGCCAGACAGATCAGGTTCGGTACATCATGGCGTTGCCGCCGAGGTCGCTGGGTGAAGAAGTTGGTGCCCAGGTAGCGGTCCAGCGTGAGCAGCAGCAGCACCGCGGTGAGCACCGGGAACGACACCACGATCAGCACGTTGGTGCACAGCGCCGTCCATGTGAAGATCGGCATCTTCATCAACCCCATGCCGGGTGCGCGCATCTTGATGATGGTGACCAGCAGGTTCACGCCTGACGACCAGGAGCTGCAGGCGCAATGGGTGCCGTCAAAAGTTGAGGAGGTGAGCGTGGCGCAGATGCACAACGGGGGACATGCCGACGTGACGGCGCCCGTGGGCATCGCCGTGCCATGCCAAATTTTTCCTCATCCAGCGCTGCCTGCGTTGCACAACACTGCAATCTGCTGCTTCGCCACCTTGCGGGTCCTGCCGCTAGACCCGCCGCCCTGCAGTTGTTGGCTCCCCGATTGTCCGCCCATAAACTCCTGCTTTAAGATGCCATTTACCCGCTCTGCTATTGCATTTTCATAAGGATCTGAGCTCTGGGTCATACTACACTTCATTTTTCCTCCGCACCCCCCTGCGCCAAGGATGGCGCACCTCTCGTGGCACGCCACCGCCGCCCGGCTCTCTGCCGGCGCGCCGCCGCCGCGCGGCGCCGCCTCAGAGGCCTTCTCCTTCGCCGCGGCCGCCTCCCAGCAGCTCAAAGGCCTCGTGCTCTCCGGCGCGGACATCCCGCAGCAGTGGGAGCGCGTCGCGCAGCTGCAGTTTGGCGTGCGGCCGGGCGACCCGCCGTCGCGGATGGTGTACTGCGAGATCATGGCCAACTACAGCAACGTGATCTTGACCGACGGCGCGGGCGTCGTGGTGTCCGCCGGCCACCAGGTCGGCGGCCGCATGTCGAGCCTGCGGCAGGTGCAGCAGGGCCGGCCCTACGCCCTGCCGCCCGCGGCGGGCGGCGTGGCGCCGGGCGCCGCGGAGCCGCTGGAGCTTTGGCGCGCCAACGTGTCGCGCGCGGCCGAGCTCGCAGCCGCGCCGCAGCAAAGCAGCCGCGAGGAGGGGCCCCAAGCCGCGGAGGAGGCGCAGGTGCGGGCGCAGCGGAAGCAGAAGCACGGGGGAGGCGGCGGCGGCGGCGGGCGCGCGACGGTGCTGGGCGGCTGCGTGCGCGCATACCATGGCGTCAGCCCCTCACTGGCCGAGGAGCTGTGCGCGGCGGCGGGCGTGCAGCCGCGGGCGCACCCCTCTGAGGTGTCTGACGGCGAGTGGGGCGCGCTGCACGCGGCGTGGCGGGGGTGGCTGGAGCGGCTGGAGAGCGGCAGCTACGCCGCGACCTTGGACGAGGCGGGCGGCAGGTGTGTGTGTGCGGGGGAGGGGGGCAAAGGAGGGAGGTCATGCGAGCCACTGCGTTCTAGCATTGCTGCCGGCATGCTCCGGTATGCCGGAAAGGAGCATCTGTGCGGCCCCTGCTTGAAGCGCTGCGTGGCAGCTGCCGAGAAGCTGCCCCTGCCCACGTCCCGGTGGTGACCCCATGCCTCAAATGCGACGCTCAGGTTTTCGGCCTCGGCGAGCTATTCAAAACATCTTGAATCGGTGCACGAGCTCGTGGAGGCCTACTACTCATCCCTCCAGGCATCAGAGCTGCACGCATCCCGCCACCAGAAGCTGACAGCGGTCGCACGCGGCGCGCTGAAAAATGCGCGGTGCCGACGTAACCGCGTTCCAGCAGCAGCTGGCGGCGGCGGAGGTCGTGGGTGCGGTGCAGCGGCTCGCCGACACCATCTGGCCAACGTGTACATCGTGCAGAAAAAATGGGCCGATGCCGAGCGTCTGCTGCGGGAGGTAGTGAGCAGCAACGATTACTCGCTAATCGCCGATTATGCCAACGTTTTTTCGACCTCTACGGGCGGCCGCAGCAGCCCGATTGTGCTGCCTTGCGCCAGCCTCCATGGCGCGGCTGCTCGTCCGTTGTGCTGCGACCTGCTTCTCAAAGCCGACGGGCCCCTCGGCCCCTGCGTGCACCGTGGCCTTGACCCCTTCATGTCTCCTCCAGGATTGAGGAAGGCGCCACCGTGCGGTGGCGGAGGACTGGGACAGCGGTGAGGCCGTGAGCATCCCCCGGACCCGGAGAAGACGGCGGTGGAGCAGGCAGATGCACTCTACAAGTGCGCGAGTCACTGCCTGATTTTTTTTAGAAGGCTGTTTCTGGGCGTGTGTGTGTTTTTGGCAGCCGGGACATCCTTGATGGCAGGGAAGAGGGCGGCGTGTCGTGCTGGCGCGGGGTCTGGGTACCTGCTCAGGTCGAAGCCTGCTTGTTGTATGCGAGCCCACGCCTGGGACGAACAGGGTTGGTCGCGTCGCGCTGGGACGCCGCGACGGGCAAATCCTTGTGGAAATTCGACCCGAAGGTTCCCGGCGAACGCGCGGTCAGCGCCTGCTGCGACGTCGTCAACCGCGGTGTTGCGGTCTGGGGCGACAAGGTCTTCGTCGGCGCGCTCGACGGCCGCCTGATCGCGCTGCAAGAAACGGGCAAGGAGCTGTGGTCCGGACGCAGGTGGGGGGGCGGGGTGGGAGTTGGCATAGGAGACCAGGCCAGGCCTGGTCCACCGTCGGGTCGTCGGAAGGCGCGTGGCGGGCAGATCGCGCGGTTCGACATGGTCGTAGCTCAGCTTGTTCCGGTGCCTCGTGCCAATTCGCGCAGGCAGGAGGATCAGCGTGCCGATGAGGTGGCCGCGTGGCTGCATCCCCCGGTCGCGGTGATGCTGCTGGCGGCGCGCCCGCTGGGCCAGTTCATCGACAGCAACCCGACCATCAAGATGCTGGCACTGGCCTTTATCATGCTGATCGGCGCCTACCTGGTCTGCGAAGGCCTGGACGTGCACATCCCGCGCGGCTACATCTACGGTGCGATGGGCTTCTCGGCGGTGGTCGAACGAGCTGGTCGAGGCAGGCGGATCAGGGCGCCGCCGTGGCGGACACGCCGCCAAGGCGGCCGCCAAGGGCCGAAAGGCACCAAAAAGGACAAGCAGCGCAGCGGCGGCGCGGCCGGCGCGGCCGGCGGCCAGGGGTTCCGGCGGTTCGAGAGCGCCGGCGGGTTTGCATCCGGTGGGCGCAACGTCAGCAGATGATCGGCTGATCCACCAGGTGGAACCCCCATTATCTGCGCGATGCACGTGCGCGGCATGCCCGGCTCGCCACGCTGCGCGGGTCGAGCCGGGGCGCTGGCGCGCCGGGGGAGTACGACGTGCGCGCTGCATCGCCTGGCGGCATGGTTCTGCAGGCACGGGACGCGGGAAGGCTGCGTCTCGGACGCGCGCGGGTGCGTTGCCTTGGGGCCGCACGCTGCGTTTCGTTGCGGAGTGGGCAGGGTTCTCGGCAGGGGCCGTGCTTGTAAATCGAACCCGCCTGGCCGTTGCGGTAGGTTCGGTTCTGGTAGCTGTTGAGTACCTGCACTTCGTAGAGCCCCACTGAAACGTACCGCCTGGCCTTCCAGCGACCTGCTGCCCTTCCCCGGTTCGCTCGCCACCTCGATCGTTCCGCCCATCGCCTGCGCGCACCTGCGCAAGTTCAAAGGCGCCAAGCCTGGGCAGGTGTAACGGTTGGTGCAAAAGAAAACAAAGTATGGTGGTCATCCCCAGGACAGCTCGGCAGCCACAGCCGCAGTTACCACGGAGGCGGTGGACAGTGACCGTGCCTACAGCCGTCGACGATGCTGCGCAAGGCTTCTGATGTTGAGAGAGCAGCGGAAAGTCGACGCGGTCTGGTGCATCGAGTTTCTGGCATGCCCTTTGCAGCCTTCATAGTGCGCGGTGCCGGCCTATTCTCGCATTTGTCAGCAGAATTTTAATAACTGGGGGTTGTATTGCAGGTAGCATTGTTCCCTGATATCCCCGTAAAGCACTTTAAAGCTGGCCACTTCGCGCAGGTACATTTTCTTGACCAGCGGTATCCGGCTCAGCAGGAATCCTTCATATGATAATCTATGGTCGCGACATAGGTCGGAGGACTGCCTTGCAACCAGCAGGACCACGCGTCGCGGAGTCGGGCAGTCCATGGCACAACAGCATCCCCAGGCACGAGGCGTGTGCTCCGTTTTGTCAAAATATCCGGCTTCAGGAAATGCGGTCTCAAACCAGCACACGTCGCAGCATCTTCTCAGTGGCGATGCCGCGCATGATTTGACCCAGGGCAGCGGCCCAGGACCGTCTCAGCCCACCAGCCACACGCTTTTGAGGGCTGACGGATTGATCCCTCCGCGACCCCAGTCACACATCTGTCATTGGCTCAAGGGATTATTAGTGACACAGGCATGATCTTGGTGCCGCTGGCACAATACAAGCCAATGAGCGCATTGCGCAGGACAGCTGCGGCGCGCCCGCGAGCAGCGGGGTGTCGAAACATGCCTGCCTGCATCCTGTATGCACGGTATTCTGCATCGCTAATGCAAAATAAAATTCACCATACGGAGGCATTGCCGTTTGCTGGCTTCTCCCATACTTCGAAGCGGGTCGACATTCGTTTTATAAGTTTTCTTCCCGGTGGCTTGGCATCGGTAGGGGGAATGTTCATAGTGGTGTCAGCCCTACATCAATTGGCTATCACACATTCGACGTTCTTTTGATCTTTGAACGTCGTTTTTACGTTGATTCTCTGCAGCGTCCAGCATCACTGCACCACCTGAAGCAGTATCCCGAGCAGGCAGCCTCTGAGCTCCAGAGTTATCTCCAGTGCTCGCGAATCGCACATATACCTTGCGCTGTCCAAATCGCACGGTTTCATCACCTACTCTCTGCAGCCCGCGCCTCGCAGCTCAGCTACCAGGTTGCCACCAAGCCCAGGTTGCGTCTGTCACGGCGCGGGCTGACATGCGTGTTCATAGCGCCTTCCTGCCCCAAAGTCGGGCGCCTCCTCAATCGCGTCACCCTTGCGTGAACGCCGCCACGCGTGCGCGAGCCAGTGGCGCGCCACATCCACACCTTCGCCTCGACCATCCTCGATCGCGTGTTCCTGCTGCGCGAGGACATCCGCGGCTTCGACGTACGCACCGAAGGACTGAGCGCACCCTGAAGATCTGTGTGACCGGGGCCGGCGGCTTCATCGGCTCGCACCTGGCCCGCAGCTTCGAGTCTGAGGGCCACTACATGTGGCCTGCGACTGGAAGCGCAAGAGCACGTCTCGGTGGGTGCTGGATCCGCGCATGCATGCGACCATTGACCCTTGCACCGCGCCCGGCACGCTCCGCGCCAGACCGTGCCGAAGCCCACGGCGTTCGCCCCCCTCGGGACCCCCTATTGTGAGAGCCTCTTCGATCACTTGCCGTCGGCTGCCCATCATCTCGACCCTGCAGGACGAGGATTCTGCGACGAGTTCCACCTGGTTGACCTGCGCCTGTTTGAGAACTGCCAGAAGGTCGTTCCGGCTGCGACCACGCATATCTACATGGCGGCAGACATGGGCGGCAGGGATTCATCCAGTACAACCACTCGCATCCTCTACAACAACACCATGATCACCACACTACCTGGAGGCTACGCGCCAGGCCAAGGACCAGCGGTGAGCGCCGCCGCCTTCTGCGGCTCACGCACGACAAGGTTGCCTATTTTTTTGCTCGCCTGGCTCAGCAAGTCTCCGATCATAGCCTCGAAACCTGGCGGCCATGCGCACAGGATCAAGCGCCTGCTTGCCGGCAGAAGCCGCAGGCGCAGGCCGTCTTGCGGGTCTTTCTCCGTCTATTCTCACCCTTGGACCCCTCCGTCCCATGCCCTCGCCCATGCAGCCTGGTCTACGCCTCGTAGCGAGCATCTACCCGGAGTACAAGCAGCTCGACGCTGAGATCGAGGGCGGCGGCCTCAAGGAACTGACGCCTGGCCCGCGCAGCTCCGGACGCTTATGGCCTGGATGAAGCGGCCACCGAGGAGCTGTGCAGCACTACAACAAGGACTTTGGCATCGAGTGCCGTATCGGGCGCTTCCACATCATCTATGGGCCGCACGGCACCTGGAAGGGTGGCCGCGAGAAGGCGCCCGCTGCGTTCTGCCGCAAGGTGTGTGGGCTCGCGCTGCGCCGCGCTATCCTACCCTGTTGCTTTGCTACGCCGTTGCTGCGCTGTTTCTGCGCTCCGCTATTGCTGCGCTGTTGCTGCGCTGCGCTACGCTTGCTGCGCTGCGCTACGCTTGCTGCGCTGCGCTGCGCTTGCTGCGCAGCAGTAAGGTGTGTGCAGATGTGTTCACTTGCTGGGTGTCTGCAACAAAGTATTTTAGAGTGCACCGTTCAGTGCTGCAGCCGCTCTTCCACCGCCTTCGCCCAACCTCTTTGCTAGAAGAAACCCACCGGCCCCATCAAAATCATCGGAAAGGTAGTTGATGCCGCCAACAATAGCCCCAGTAGCTTTGCCACGGTGGCCCTGCTACGCGCCGACTCCACCGCCGTGAGTGGCGTCATGGCCGACGGGAAGAACGCGCAGATTCACCTACATCGATGACGCGAGGAGGGTATCCTGCGCATCACCATGACGCGAGTTCAGGCGACCCGCTCAACCTGGGCAGCTTCGAGATGGTGTCGATGAACGAGATGATGCAGATCGTGATGGACATTGAGGGCAAGGTGAGGCGGGATGGTACTGCTGATGTGATGCTTGCCACGTGTCATGCGGACTGCGCTGCGCTCGCTCGGGTCTTCGCTGTGGCAAGCAAGCAGGCGCTGGGTGGGCTGCCAGTATTGCGAACCTGCTGCAGTGTTCCATTTGTCATGCAGTGCCCTGTGCACGTCAGGCTCTGTGCAGCGACATGGCGCTCACATTGCCCAACCCGCTCATGCGTCGCCGCGCAGAACCTGCCCATCAAGCACATCCCCGGCCCCGAGGGCGTGCGCGGCCGCAACAGCGACAACGAGCTCATCCTGGAGAAGCTGGGCTGGCAGCCCACTGTCAGCCTGAGGGACGGTCTGAGGATGACTTAGGCCGAGCAAGGGCCAGATTGAGGAGCGAGACGAATGCGTGGCATTTCCGCTATTGCTGTTCTGTCTGCGTTGAGTGGTGTTGCATCCCATGCCACCGCGGAATCGGAGACGGTCGGCCAGTTTCTTCTCTCCATGCCCGCACGCACCGTGGACCGATCAGTAATCTGCTCAGAGAGCGACCTGCATCAGGGAGCGTTGCTGCGGAGCTGGTCGCAGTAGGATATTGGTAGTGGTATCAGCTCATCCCGTTTTTGTTACCTTCATGCATCTTTGTCAGAAGAGCGCAAGGAGGATGCATTGTCTATTCCACTTCCACCATTGTCAAGACCTTCGCGCCCATGAGGCGTTGCAGCCCACAAGGCCGATGGCGACGAGGGCGATAGCGACAGGATAACGCATGGCTTGGTCCTTCATTCTCGCGGGAAATCATTCGCCCGATTATGAGGCAACACCAGGCGTCACGAAATGATAAGGCGCTCGTGGCTCAGGCGGCTGTCGATCTCGCTCACACCATTGATTCTTGCCAGAAGAGTCGCGGCCTTTGCCAAGGGCGAGCGCTGCAGATCGCCGTCTCTCGCGAATCACTGTTAACGCCGGGCATTGCAGGTCCTGTCGAGGGCCGCGACTAGCAGCATGTTTCCAGGGGCAGCCGGTGGCCAGATTAGCAGCTTTCATGTTTTGGACCCGTCTTTTCATTCCATAGGACACCATGCGTGGACCGTAAGGAACTCAAAGACAAGCTTACCACTTACTGTCCATGCTCCGTTAAAGACTATGCGCCTTGTTTCGCACCCGGTACTTTGCAGATATACTGACCTATCACGACTGTAACGGCCAGCCTGAATCTTTTTGTACACATTTCGGCGCCTGCACGTACACATATATTCTGGGCAACTGGCTGCATCACAGTCAAATATGGGACAAGCTGGGAGTCAACCTGGGTAGTGAAGAATGTGCGCGTGAATACCACATCACCAAGTCCCTTCGGTTCCTGAAAGATAATCTGAAAGAATATCAGTCAGACAATTAATCCGCTCGTTCCAACCATTCCTATGACTCAACAAGAATTCAACCCCAAGGTACGTCCGGTCTTCACCCGTGGGCTGGCTCACGCCGTCACCGTTGCTGTCTTCGCAGATACCTGCTCGCCGTTGTCTGGGAGCGCGCACCATCACCGCGCCAGCTGCTGCGGGTGGGACGCGTAGCACGGCGGCACGGGGCGGTAGTTGCACAGGGGCTCGCCGTTCGAGAGTGAAGAGGATGTGGCTGTGCGCAGCCGTGCTGTGCCCAAGCCTCCTGGCCAGACCAGCACCTGGCTTGCTGTGAATTGCTACTCATGCTGCATGTTTCCGGTTGGGGCGTGCCCACACCCCTCATTCCCCTGAACCGGGCTTGCATGTGTGGGCAGTCGACATGAGACGCCGAGGCTGCAGCGGCTGCCGCGGGCCCGCAAGAGCTGGCGGGGGCGCGTGCCGAATCCCTGGCTCGCTCCGACATTGGTGCGCTCGGTTACCGATGCGCTACGATCCGGCGACGATTTCGCTCGTGATCGCGATCCCCGCCGCCGTCCGTTCCGCTCGCGGCGATATCTCGCTGCGCCGGTTCGATGATCCGTCGACAGGCAGTTTTTACGAACCGGCGCGGTTCAGCGGTTACCTCAATCTCCGTTCGTTTGCCGATTACATCTGGAGCGGCCTGCGCGATATCAAGCTGCCACAGGTGCAGTCAGGGTGCGTTACAGTTGCAGCACTGGCGCTGCTGCATCGCACGGCGGAGCTAAGCTGTCACCTGCGCCGGGAAAAGACGATTTTATTGAAAAACATCCGACCGGGCCGAACGAACGGCCAGCTGGCGATAGGCCGCCGCCGAGATCGCCACCGATACCAAGCTGCCGATGGCGCCGAATCCGGCCTCGACCACGCCGCCGAGCATCCGCCCGATTCCGTCGCCGGCGCCTGCGCGGCTGCTGCGCGCCGCGCTCTTTGGCGCCGGCGACTTCAGCGCCGAGCCCTTGGGCTTGGCCACCGAGCCGCATCGGAATAGTGCTCGTAGCGGCCGGCCACCTGCATGTTGAGGTTGTGCACCAACGGCACGCCGCATCTTGGGCGGCACCGACTGCGCGCCGCTGGCGTGCCGACCCGTCGCCGCGCTGCTGCTGCGCAGCTGTCCAGCTGCTGCGCCTGCTGCCGCCGGTCCTGAGGGCGCGCCGCTGCGCAGTGGCCGGCTGCGGCCGCTGATCGCGCGCGGCGCGCTTGGGCTGTGCGGCGATGGAGAAGCCGGGCTGGGCCAGCTCATCGCTGACCGGTGCCACCGCTGCCTGCTTGGGCGACTGCTTGCGGGTCAGCTGCTGCTGCTGCTGCTGCTGCTGCTGCTGCTGCTGCTGCTGCTGCTGCTGCGGAGTTCCTGCCGCCGCAGGCGCCTCCTTGGCCCTCTTTGACTTCTTTGCTTTGATCAAAGCCGGCGGCAATCGCGTCCTGCTGCAGCGCCTGATGCTGCTCATGCTGCTGATGCTGCTGCTGCTGCTGCTTGCTCTGTTCGCCTCCGCTTCTGGGTGGCGAGCCTCAGGGTCAGCCGGCGGCTGAGTTAATTCGAGCCTTTTACGATGTGGGCAACCTTGGCATTGCCGCGCTTTAGCCGCTGCGCCTGCCATTCCCGCGCGGCCACTTGCCCAGCCGCCGCAGCCGCTCTCCGGTCGAAACCTGCGCTTGAACCCTTCTTCTCGCGCGCGCCAGCCGCTGCCGCCTCCTCCGCCCCGCCGCCTTCCTCGTCCTCCTGCCGCCGCGGCTGGCCTCGCCGCCAGCTTTTTCGAACGCCGCGATCGCCGGTTGCTCCGCGCGCTCGCCGCGTACCGTTTCCTGGTGATGGCCCCAGTAAAGATATCCGCCAAACGCCAGCACCGCGGCCAGCACGCCGCAGGGGGGCGCCGTCAGAGGGCGAGGCCACGTCCTCCGCTGACTCTCAAACGCACCGGCCTTTGGGAGGGAAGGGAGGGAGGTGGGGGCGTTAGGACGGGGGATGCGGCCAAGCGCATGATATCCCACGCCGCCTTGGTGACGTTGGCGCTGCCCAGCAGGTGGACCTTGACCACCAGGTCGAAATCCGCGGGTTCCAGTCGCGGCGTTGGCGCGGCTGTTGCGCTGCCAAATGGCCGCAACCTGCACGGATCGACGCCGCGCGACGCCCAGTCATAACCGCCCTCGTCCGGGTGCGGGGCATAGGGCATGTCGAAATAACCGAAACGGATCGACAGGATCTGTCAGCACCGCGTCCCAACCCATCTGATACGTTGCAGCTGCCTTCTCGGCAACACCCTCAGCGCCTCCACGAGCGGCGCCAGCAGCGCCTCCACCGCCGCCGCCGGCACCTGCCGCGCGTCGCCCCTCGCCCGCTTGCCGCCCGCCACGGCCGCCGCCGGCGCCGGCGCTGCCGCCTTGTGGCGCCGTCCTGCGAGCGGCGGCTCGCCGCCCGCGGCGCCTGGCGGCGGCGGCGCCGCGCAGTTGCGGAGCTCCGGGACAAATCGGTCTGCTATGTGGTAGGTCAGGCCCGCTGCGCGGTTGCTGGCGTCGCCGTGCGGGCACAGCACCCGGGCCTGCAGCATGGTCGCGTACTGCTGAGTCAGCTCGGGGTCCCTGCGCAGTGTCCGGGGCGGGGGCAGCGGGCCGTGAGCGCCGCAGGCGACCTATCATTGCAGCCCGCCCGCAATCCAGACCGAGCCGCTTCCCCCAAGCAGCCGCGAGCTGATCCAGGCGCGGACATCGCCCCACCAGAACACACCCTACTGCAAAACGCCCAAACACGTGATGCTGGAAGCTCCGTGCCCAGGCGTAAGCACGCGCGCGGCGACGCAGCCCGCCGACTCAGACGCACCAGCCCTTGTCCCTCGCATCTCCAAAACAGAGGCGACGAAGCGGCGGGCCAGCATCAGAAACTTGTCCAGCCGGTGGTAGTCAATGGCGAACCACTCGCGCCGCATGGTGGCCAGGAAGCAGTCAGATTCGAGGGCCGCAGTGGGCTGCGGCAGGCACGGCAGCAGGCCCGCCAGGCGCTGCGCGAGGTCGGCCTGCGGTGCCGAGGTGGCGCATGAGCAGTCGATGCGGTGGGGCGTAGGTCGCACGGGGTGTGCAGGTTGCGGCGGGGCGAGGACTGCTTTGCGCCGCGACGTCGGTCGTGCTGCACCACGCGCGGCACAATGCGTACAGTGACCCTGGCATAGGCGGCGCGCGCTACACGCCAACCTTGGTCGACGATCGGTGCTGGCGAACCCGATCCCGACGGTGCTTGTGCCGCTCGATCCCGAACTGCCCGTCGCGGTGCGCGCGATGATCGACGCCGCCTTCGCGACCGGCGACAATGACGATGTCGAAGCGGTCGCGAAATTCGCCCGGCGGACCAATCCCGGCAATGTCGGCGCAGCGAGGTCGTCGTGAGGCACATGCTATCGTGCCGAGCGACAACGAGAAACTCTTCAATCTCGCGCTCGCGGCGCCGAAGACGAAGTTCGTCTTCGGCCATATGGGCGGGCTCGGCTTCCGTTTCTGGAATATCCTTGCGCTTGCGCGCACCGCCGAAAATCTTTTCGCCGACAATATCTATTTCGACATTTCGGGGAGCGTGATCCTTGCGGCCGATTCGCCAATTGAGGCCGAATTTGTGTGGACGATCCGCAACGTCGGGGTCGACCATGTGCTGATTCGCGTCGGTTCCAACTCTCTGGTTGCCGCTCTACTTGAACAGCGGCCAGTCGTCCGCGTTGAAGTTCGCGCCCTCTTCGGCCTTCAGTTCGGCGATATAACGTCGTGTCATTTCAACAACTCGTTGATTATTTCTATTCTACTTGCAGAGCGGCTGCAGCAACGACTATCCTGGAGCGGCAGCTCTCGAGACCGGTGAGCTGAAGCCTATTCAACACCTGATAAGTTTGTGTACAAACCTGCAGGCTTTGCGCATGGATTTACCAGTGCCTGGTACCCCAACCAGCAAGACTCCACCCACATGCGACATCAGCTACGCCCACATCAATAACGGATGCCATATGACCTGCAACTGCGGCGTAGTTACCACTTCTGCTGATTACATGTCTGATGTCTCAGTAGTTAATCAAGGTATTTGGCTGGTCTGAGCGGCACAAAAGAGGTCACATGCGCAAGCAAGTACGCAACATAGGCGCTGCAGCAGCACACTAATGCAGCAGCAAGGTTCCGGGACGGAAGGAAGGCACACCCCGATGCATCCTTGGGCGCGACTTACAACATATTCGATCGCACGACGCTAACGGCACAGCCTCAATCGACTGAAACTCACCAGGCAATGCTCATGCTCCAGGCATTGTCACCAGCTTTCGCGCGCATCATCCGCAACTGGTGCTTGAACGGTGGTACATCAGACCTCGTCCGCCACCAATGCGCCCTGGACGAGCCCCTCGCTCTCATCGAGCGCCCCCACGTGCGCCCGCTGACGCGCCCCAGTCGCGGCCGTGCGGCGTTCCGGTCGCAGCCTCCTGCTGCGGCGCGTCGTCGCGCCGCGTGCCAGTTGGCGGTGGGAGCGGAGCCTCCTCCTCCTCCTGCTGCTGCTGCTGCTGCTGCTGCTGCTTGAGGCGCTCAAGGGGCAGCTTCTCGGCCCGCCATGGTTCGACGAAGACGACGCGCGCGCTCGCGGGCCAACCGCACGCATTCGCGGAGCATCGCCACCGCGTCGCGGCCGTTCGACGGGACCGCGAGGATGACGCCGGGAATGTCGCGGAAGATCGCGAGGCTGTTGTCGTTGTGGAAATGGCCGCCGAAACCCTTCTGATACCCCAGCCCCGCGATCCGGATGACCATCGGATTGGTGTATTGGCCGTTCGAGAAGAAGCTCAAGGTCGCTGCCTCGCCGCGGATCTGGTCCTCGGCATTGTGGACATAACCCCCCAACGCGCCCCGGCGCCCCCGCCGCTCACGCATCACGCCTGCGGCAGCTCGGCCACGTTCCACGCACTGATCACCAACCGCCGCGAATCCGGGTTGCGCCTGATCTCGTCCACCAGCCATTGCATCTGGTCGATGGTCCTGCCATCCGCACCTTCCCAGCTGCGCCACTGCTTGCCGTAGACCGGGCCGAGCTCAGCCGTGCCGCAGCCCAGCTCGTCCGCAGAGCTGGGAGAAGGTGAAGTAGGCGGCGACAGCTGAGGCTGCTGATGCTGCTGCTGCTGCTGCTGTTGGTGGTGCTCCTGCTCCAGCGCTGCTGCTGCTGCTGATCCTGCGGCTGCTGCTGTGCTGCTGCTGCCCGGGGATGGCTGCGCTGGTCTCGACCAGCCTGAGGGGTGGCTGCAGCTGAGGCTGCACGCGTCTCGGCTGCTCATCACCATTGCCTACGACCAGCCCCCGGGCATCCACAGCTTCACTGGCACAGCTGCGTCCATGGCTGGTGGCAGATCCTCGCGTGCCCCGCTTCCCTCCACCGCATCCCGCCCACCGCCGCCGCAGCCGCTCGTCCGCGCCCGCGCCGACAAAGCAGCGGCGCCGGCCGACCCCTCCTCACCCGCCTCGGCCGCCCCTACCGACCTCCCCTGCCCCTCTGCTGCAGGTACCGCCGCGTCGCTACGGGCCCAACGCCGCCGGCGCCGTTCGGTATTCTTTACCGCCCGCCACGACCGGCAGCACGTGAGTTTGGCGCAAGCGCCACGAACCGCGTTCCTCAGGTAGCGCCGGATGACGCAACCCTTGTACAGTTCACCAGGGCACGGGCAACTCGGATGGAGGCGAGGCTGCACGGATTCAGGTTTTCCGGAGGTGCGGCAAGACTGCAAGACCAGAGTTATGACAATACTGGGCGTGCAGGGAGGATGGTACTGGAAAACCACCAGGCCGCACAAATACGACAGTTTGCGTGGTGCCGACTCTGGCGACCGAGGCTGCCAGCAGAAGGGCATCGCCGCCTGAAAATCCGCCGCTCGCACGACCTGCTCGACGCCGCGAATGCGCGGCGAGTGCCAACACGATCTCGTCCGCCAGCCCGCACCCCATGCCGTGGACCCGCCCCCACCCGCACCGCACGACTGTAGCCATATACCGGCTCGAACGGCGATGCCGAGCTATGATTGCGCCGCGATCCGTCAGCCACAGGTGATCTGCGTAATCTTGTAGGCGTCGTCATACATGATGTTCACGCGGTCGGAGCGATAGTCCATCGTCACGCGCGAGACGCGCGGCGGACCTCCTCTGGCAGGGCGTGCGGCGTGTCGGGGTGTGTGGTTCCAGTGGGTCAGGGAGGTGGGCGTGCACACCCGCGGCACCGCGCTCGCTCAGCGCGGAGGAGGAAGGGTGGGAAAGACAAGCGCCTCGGCGCAGCGGGCACATATGACATATTGATCATGGGGAACGTGAAGGGCGAGATGACGGTTGCGACCGAGGGAGATTCCCGCCGAGTCCAGTTCGCTATGCTGCAACCAGTGCCGCTGCCCCCGAACGCGAGCAGCGGACCGTCGGCGACGACGCGCGCATCGGCGACCAACGGGATCGGGTCACCCGCTTCGCTCTTGCGCACCTCGCGCATCCGCGCATGGACGTCGAGCATGAACGCATGGAGCATGGAACGCGCCGCTTCGCGCTGGATGTGCAGCTGGTCGTAGAACAGGTCCATCAGCATCGATTTGCCGCGCCCGACCGCGCCCCACAGATAGACGCCCGACGCCGGCGCGGCGGCGGGCGGCTGCGCGCCATCAGCCTGGGCATCGCCCGGCGGGGCGGGCGCGGCGAGGCGGGCGGCGAGCGCGGCCTGCAGCAGCCGCAGTGTCTGGGCGGCGGCGAGCTGGCTCGCATCTGGCGGATCGCGCCCTCGCGTACCGGCCTCGAGCCGAAAATGTGGGGGCCGTCGATCATCGGCTATGGCAGCTATGACTATGTCTATGACAGCGGCCGGTCGGGGACGATGTGCCGCGCCGGTGTCCAGGCCCGGCGACAAGCAGCGATGCGCCATCTTGCGACCGCTCATACCTGCAGACCGCCTTCGCGGGCTGCGGCTGTGTCGCAAAGCTGCGCTGATTGATAAGCATCTGCTGCGCTGCTGCGAATGCGCGTAGTGTCCTCGAGAGCATTGCCGCGAAGCCACGCAGATCGTTGACTTGGAGGGAGCGGTACTGCTGGCGTAAATTATTCGAAACCAGGAATATTTATGTGGAATATTATGGGCGGTGCGCTTGGTTTCAAAACATGTTGCGTAAAGTTTGTCATATAACCAGCATCGGTTGCTGCAAGTTATGCTGCCTGTGACTCAGTGACGCAGCCAATCCCGCTGCATTCAGCCGGCAGTGGCTGCCCGTGCATGGGCAAAGTGCAGCTGTAGTGATCAATAGCTTGCATTGCAAAGGCACCGAACACCCAAGAGATTCGGCACTGTTGCGTTACTTTATTCAGCCAAGAGCATCTGACAGCTGCTGACGAGTGCAGCAGAACGAATCATCGCAAATCAACACTAATCCCACGCAAATCAGCAACACACTCTGCTACGAAACATGCACCTCTGCGGCGCCTGGGACAGCAGATCAGTGGACGGCAGGAAGCAGCGTGCGCCGACGGCGCAGCGGCTTCGTAAATGAAATTGTGCAGCGCGATGCGCCCACAGCAGCGTCACCCGGGCCCTCCAGCTCATCAGCCGTTCACGCACGAGTAAGAGTACTCATCCCGCTTCGTCTGCAGACACGCAAGGCACTTCTGCGCCTGCGCCACGCCCTTCGTGTTGCCCACACAGTAGGCGCACGTGCCCTTGGCCGCCGCAAACGTCTTGGGGCTCTCTACGCAGGCCAGGCACTTTTCCCTGGCTGACGCCGGCACCCACTGGTAGAAGCAGGCGGCGCAGCCTGTGGTCGTCGATCCGTGAAGTTGGCGCGCGGCACGCAGGCAAAGCAGCGCGATGGGAGGCCGCGTCGATCCTGCGGCGGCGGTCGCAGGGGCGGCGACGGGGGGTCAGCCAGGGCCGGTGACGCTGGGTGGTGACGCCGAAGGCTGCACGTGGGTGCATGCCGGGTCTCGCCGGTACCATGAGCAACAGGCTGTGCTTGTGCAGAACGGCGCTGCAGACAATGGCAGGTGGTGGGCGCGTGGTCCGCTCGCAGACAAGGATCGCAAACGCTACCGCGTGCTCAACCTGCTTTTCTATGTCACGCCCGGATGGCGCGAAGACTATGGCGGTTCGCTCCAGCTCTGGGATGACGGTCCGCGCGGGGAACCGCGCACCATTCCCAGCCTGTTCAACAGCCTCGTCATCATGCTCACCGACGAACAGTCATGGCATTCGGTCAACGAGCGTCAGACATGGCAGCGGTGCCGCAGATGTCGCAGGACGTCTTCTCGTGGGCGGCCTGCAGGCCTGCGACTTGCCATACGGCGGCGGGCGGTCGCCATCGGCGAGAATTGCTGCTTCTGGGAGGCCAGGCACGAGAAGCAGCGCGACGCGTTGGCGCCGGATGCGCGCAAGCGTTGCAGCCGCCGCGCGCGCCGGAGCCGCGGCGCGAGACGCAGTCCAGACAGGCGGGGATGTCGGCCGAGCCGGTGTCGTACAAGGAGGCCCCTTGGACGCAGTAGCTGCAGGGCAGCTTCCCCAGCACGCAGGCCGTGCACCTGCATAGAGGGGCGAAATGGGGCGGGGCCACGCGCATGCGCAGCGTGGGCGGCCGGCAGAGGGCTGCAGACGCACGTGTGGTGGGGCGTGGCCGGCAACCACCAGGGGTGTTTGAATGCGTCGCAGGAGGATTTTGTGCTTCGAGGCTGGAGTCAGAAGCGGCCGACATGTCGAACCTTTGTCATCGGCAACACGCTGATCGCCACGATCAGGGCGATGCCCAGCACGCTCACAGCTCCTGTGTGCCGCGTCTTCAGCGCACAGCGGCGCAGCCGCGCTGCATGCGCGCGCCGCCCTGCCGGGAGACCACCGGCGCCGCCTCTGCCGCCGCGCGCGCGTCCTTTGCGCATGCGAGGCACTCCGTGGGCTGCCTGCGGCGAGACAGTCGCCGCAGGCGGAGGCAGATATGTTGCCGCAGGCCGACGAGCTGAGATGGTGCGGCTCGCCCAGCCCCGTCTGGGTGCACGCATATTTCGAAACTGTCGTCAAAATCAGCAGCTCGCCCTCACGCCACGCACGCGTTCGGCGCCGACGCGCAAGCCGCACCCGACAGGGACGATCAATGGCAGATGACAGATCAGGCGGGTATTAAGCAGCCCGTGATGCGGCTGGATATGCGTGCCGGGCGTGAGACGCGACCGTTGGCGAAGGCCAAGGGCGCGATCGTGTCTGGTCACCCGGTGCAAGCACCGGGCCGGCCCAAGCGACCTGCTTCGGAGAAGTATGTCGGCTTCGAGGGGTCTGCATCGCTTGAGGGTACCAGGTGCTATGGGACCAGGCGTCCGAGGGGTCGGCC
>NNCB01000203.1:0-23038 GCA_002317545.1 Scenedesmus quadricauda | reverse complement strand
CTATATGGGTTCAGCGATGCGAGGGACGTCACGCTCGAACAGCTGAACAAATGGAACAAGGGTGTCGTGCTGGACGGCGCACGCGACGCTGTGGGCGATTCGGCTACTCACGCGGGTGGGGCTTGCAGGGAATGCCCTGCAACGCGCCGACCAACTGCTGGGTGGACGTAGTGTTGCTTAGCGATGGCGATCTCAGGGCGGTTACCTGACACCCCGGAAGTTTTTAAAATTTGGCACCTTTGTGCAGCCTTTACTTTGATCTTGAGCCGCTTCGCGACCTTCGCCGATGGTGTTTAGCCCCTGCACTGAACTATCCCTCGTCCGTCCCTGCCACGCCATCGATGCACACACTCTGAACCCCTCACATTCACGCATGCACGCCTGCACGCGCACGTACCCCCCCACACACACACACACACAAACACACACGCACACGGGCGCACACACGCAGGCACACAAACACACATACACACATGCATGCACGCACGCATGCGACACTCATCCCTATCAGGTGTGCGCCAGCAAGGAGGATGGATCGAGCTCGTCACCGGGGCCAGGCCGCCGCGCTGTCGGGAAAAGCGCGCCGATTCCACAGCAGCCGCTCCCACCTGGTCGTGCGCTTACGGCTTGAGGTGCTGGAACTGGCGCCTGCCGACATTGAGCGCCGAGATCGCTGGCACCAGCGTGCGCATCATGTACGGTCGCGGCGAGATGGCCATCGGCACCCTGAATCTGGAGGCCTCCCGAGCCCCGATCCCATTGCCGAAGAGTAAATAGTACAGAGAGAAACCGGACCGAGCGGACATCAATCAGGCTGTCACCTATGCCGTGTCGTACCGAACGGACACAGTGGTGCTGGTACATCAATCTCGCACGACCGGTCCGAAAGGAATCTACGAGATCGGCGCCATGAACAACATCCGCGTCCGCGGGTTTGGTTTCGATCTCGCAGCGGAATTTGGCGAGCGCATTATGACAACATAGCCCTTGCACGTAGTTTATATGCTAGTGATTAAATGGGACTTGGCTGATCATGTCGTCAAATGACGCTAACGCTGCACATCATTTTTACTGCTGCATTTACTTGCAAAGAGACTCCAAGCTGACGCGGCTGCTGGAGGATGCCCTGGGCGGCAACACGCGCACGGCTATTGTGGCATGCGCGACGCCCTGCCTGGCTTTCACCTCGAGCAGACACGAGTGACGCTGGAGTTTGCAGCCCGCGCGGCGCACATCGTCTGCTGGTCACAACGCAGCACGGTGGCGTTGGAGGCGCCGGCAGACTCGATGCGCAGGTATCTATCCTCGGTCGCAGCACATCTGAGCTGGCCACATGCGACGTTGAGTTTAAGAACGAACCCTGGGTAAAGCCGCAGGACTACATCATGGGCCGCATCGGCTAAGCGCGGGAAAGGACACAGACATGCCAAACCTGCACCGTGCACATCCCCTCTCAGGTAATGCCGATGCACTGCGAGCTCGACCCTGCTGATCATCCTGACCGTCATCCTGACCTTCATCGCGCTCAAGGCCCAGGGCGTGAAAGCCATTGCGGAAACCCACTGACCATGACCGAACCGGCCATGCACGACTGCATCCAAGCCAGCAGCGGCAGTGGCAACGGCACCTGCAGCGACATGTATGCCGCAGCAGCTCAAGACGGCTTTTGCTGCTGCGCGGACACTTCGGGCTGGGGCGAAGCGCCAACAGGGTTGCTGCGGCATGAACAGCGTCGGGCCAACGCATACTTCGGCAAGACGAAGCCGTTGCAATGGCGGGTCAATCACTTACACCCCCGATCAGAGGGGACAAAAAGGTGCACGGAGGCGCACGGTTGCCGGCCGGGTCGTGCCACAGCGTGGCGCCCTGGACCAGTGAAATGCGAGGTTGCATGGATGAGCCGAGTCATCGACGAGGATGATGGAGAGGGTGCGTCGCTGGTGAGGACGCGGCATGCACGGCAACCAAGAGTGAAGGCTGAGTCAGGCTTTGTCCAGCGCTGGCGCACAGGCGGCGCTGCAGGTGGCGAAAAGCGCGTCACTGCTTGAACACATCATCCGGCAGCTAGTGCGGCTAGTTCAGCAGAAGAGGGGCGAGGTACAGCAGCAGAAGCAGCAGGAAGCCGGGTTGAGGGCGCAGGTAGCGGCAGCATATTTGCAGCTGAATGGCAGGGGCAAGGCATCGTCGATGTTAGACGGGTCGCAAGGCTCGTGGCCGCTCCGGCAGGATGACCGGCATGACTGCGGCAATGGGCTTGAACGTGAGTCTTCTGGAGGCGCTGGCGATCGCGGCATATCGCGACCATGCGCTGGCCTGCACGACCAGCTGACGAGGTCATGGATCTGTGTCAGGATCATGTGGAGCGCTGAGCGCCACGACCAGGCGCACTGCAGGCATCGAGGCCCTCGGGTGTGCAGGTGAGGATCCTCTGCATTGCCTGGTTTTTTGTTTTTACCCGCTTTTTACGCTAAAAATGGCCTAAAAATTAGGGTTTTCCCGTATTGCATGACTTATTTGCAAATATTAGTTTTGCGAGTATCAATATCCTGCTAAACAAATGTTTTCAGCAGGCAACGGGCTCTTTGACAGCATGCCTAGAGGTGCTGACGGGCATACGCCAAATGCTTCAAGGGACTCTCCAGCTGTCCTGCAGCAACACCACCTGCCCTTCTGGCAAAGACTGCAGTCTGGATTGGCCGGAGCAGCAGCAGCAGGAGCAGCAGCAGCACGAGCAGCAGGAGCAGCAGCAGCAGCAGCAGCAGCAGCAGCAGCAGCAGCAAGCGGCAATCCTGGCGCAGCAGCTCTTTCGTCTCGAGGCAATTCTGGCGGATCACCAGAGCATGCACGCGGAGAGCAGACAGGCAGAGGTACTGCCACCCTTGATCAAGCACCTGAATAAGGTATGTGATCTGGCCTTTGCTGAACTTGAAAAGATACTGGCCGTTTAAACTGTTCAACACAGTAACCCAAAAACATCTTTCGTGCCTCACTGCAGCGCTCGAGCTGATGTACACTCCCTCCTATATGCAGCATGATGCTTTGCCAGTCGATCAGGGGCTGCTGAAGCCGGCGCCTCCACCGCGTGCCTTCAACCTGAAACGTGGCGCAGCGCAGGAGGAGGTGACTGACCTGCAGGCGCTGGTCAGTGAGCAGGATCAGCCGGCTGCATGCAAGCAGCAACACCATCGCCGCTTTGCGCACCAAAGTGGCCAACGTGCGCACGCGGGCAGCAGATCTACAGGCAAGGCTGGCGAGGCACCTGGGCTGCGGCCAGGACAGACCAAACCTTCTGGTGTGGCAGCAACTATTTATGGACTTATGAAGCTATGATACCTAACCAGGAATGGGCGGAGCAAACCATCGCACAACTTAAGCGCTGGCTGCAGACCGACTTTGAAATTGAAGCACACATCTGCGCCAAAAGACCTACCACTGCAGGGCAGATCCCTTTTATAGGCTGGCACCCTCTTTTCCCCGATATAGGCATTTGCAATGGCTTGTGATAGCAAAGCATTTTCCATCCGCGGCAGATCTTGAGCAGCTGGGCGACGCTATCTGTGCCTCACGCCTGCGTGCGGCTGTGGTGCTGCACCCATCGTGGCATGTGCATACGCAATGTACCGCCTGTGGGCCTGATGGCGGGCCTGCGTGTTCTGTACGAGGCCAACCCGCCGTTGCGGCACCGTGCCGGGATCTGCTCCAGAAGGAGGCGAGCCACTTGGTCATAGCTGGCATTTCGGGCCTGTCTGACGGTGATCTGTTCATCAATGCAGTCTCCAGTGAGGCGTGCGGCTTGAATCACCGAGGTGAGAAGCTTTGTCACCCATTTTACTGGGTGCAGCAGGTTGTCGCTCTGGTGTCTGAGAGCAATGCCTGACAATGTGGATGCGAGCATGTCGCGCGACCAGCTCGAGATGCTGTATTCTGGTCGTCGCCGACCGGGACGTGCGTCGTCTGATAGAGCAGCACGTCGGCGGCCTGCAGCACCGGATAGGCATGAACAACGCCAGCTTGTTGGTCAAGGTGTGGCCCGGGTCGGCTGACAACGCCTCCACGGCAGGCAACGTCGCCAGCTGCCAGCAGTACAGTCACCGGGGCTCTGCTGAAACAGACCTTTGCAAAGCTGTGCACAACTTGCATGACGACCTCCTGGCCATAGGCGTGTGTCTTTGTCAGCGATGTGCGATCACTGCAGACCATGTCATTGAACTGCGGAGCACCCGTGTTTGCCAGCACACAGGCATGGCGCTCGAAACGCATGATATTCCCATTGCAACCCATGTGCAGCTCGGCACTGCCACTGACGCTCCATATGTTTGGCCAGGGCGAGCGGCACGGCACGCAAATTGGCGGGCCGCAGTAATGCCTTACTTGAATCACCCTCGATCAAAGTCGATCCGGAAACCTTCAGCGGCGTCAGTCTTTAAACACCTTGATCAATTAAATATTCAAACAGCCGGCTCCGGCTTGAAGCACAAACGGACTTTAAATGATAGCCGCTACGGCTTCGATCTGAAAACTCCTATAGAGCACTGGTACCTCAGGCAAATGAACCGGATAATATTTCTAATCTTATTAAGCCATACACATTGAATAGTAACATTGTTATGAGCAGAGAACTCAGCTGCACGGTGCTCGTCCTTGTGTTATGGCAAGAGGTCATTACTTCCAACAGCACCTGCAAAGCACATTCTGCTGAGCATCCTGTCGTCCGTTGAGCTTTGGTTGAGCAGGGGTATTCGTATCCACTGGGCTATAGGCCGCTTCATCAGGCTGTGAAATTCCTTCGCGTGCACACCGGCATGCTTCGCCAATTAGGCTGACACCACTGAAGCCAGTTGACTCACACGCTGCTTTGCCACTGGGCGCAGTAAACGGCGGGGCCGCAACCGGCTTGCTGATGCGCGTCAGCGCCATTCCGTACCCAATTGAGCCGCTCGTGTCGTTGATCAGGTTGCGTTCCAAGGACTATCGTACCACGGTGCACGTCGTTCTCGCGCTTTTGAAAGTTGACAACCCGCAACCAGCGATGCTGAGGAAGGGACGCGGCCAGCTGGCAGGCGATCGTCAGCTTCGCGCGCGGGAAATATACAAGGCCGGCGAATGCGTCCCGGTCTCGGCTGCGGCATGCGCAGGCAAGCTGCCATATGTCGCTGGCAAAGCGAAGGAAATTGCCACCCAATATCTTCCCGATCCGGCTTTGCGAATGGCCGCGCTTTTCCAGCATGGCGGCGAGCTTGAAGAATTGATCACGCGTCGAGCCGCACAAAGGGCAGCTGATGCGGGGCGCTGCGCCGGTGCGCTGCTCCTGTTGCTGCGCCGCTGCTGCTGCTGCTGCTGCTGCTGCTGCTGCTGCTGCTGCTGCTGCTGCTGCTGCCCCCGCCGCCGTCGCATGCCGCTGCAAAGTCACCCGCGCCAACCGGCGGCATGCGCTGACAACCTAAAATCGCTCCGCGCTCTGTCGCCTGCCTTCGAGCCTCGACGTGGCATGCGCATCGACGCCAGGCACAAGATGATCGACAGGCCGCCAGCGGTGCGCGGCGGATGGAGAAGGGCGTGCTGCGCGAGGCCTTCGAGGGCTGGCTGCCGGAGTCGATCCTGTGGCGGCAGAAGGAGCAGTTCAGCGACGGCGTGGGTTACGGCTGGATCGACGGCCTGAAGGCGCACGCCGAGGCCACTGGTGAAGGAGCGCCGGCGGCATGAGAAGACGCTGAGCTGGCGGCCGTCACCGCGGCAGCGGCCACCAGGGCCGCGGCCGACGCCACCGACGAGCTGGAGCGCATCAACGCGCGGCTCAAGGAGGCGCGGGCTTCTCTGGACGAGGCCAGCAGGTTCTGATGGGGGGTGGCCACAGATTCACAGGACTTGGAAGGAACGGCTGCATTAGGTCGGTGGGAGAGGGCTTGCCACCAGGTATGACAGCATGGCCATTGCTTCGGGCAGCCCAGCCCTGACGCTCCATTGGCGGAAGCCGCTCCAGTCGGAATGGCGACGCACATTTGCCCTTACGGCATAGTCCATTCCCGCACGTTTCAGTGCGCTGTCGGAGAAGGGGAAGCCGCACGGCTCGCATCGATGCGATGCGGCCGTCGCCGAGACGGCGGCAGCGGCACAGATCGCGTTCGACGCCCGCGACGGCTGGAGCGGCCGAGCTGCAGGAGCAGCGCGCGGCGGTGGCGGCGGCGCGTGACGCGGCGGCGGGCAGGGCGCGAGCCCTGGACAAGGACGCGGCTGAGATGGCGCTGCAGCGGACGCAGTTTGAGCAGCAGCTCGAGGCCTTCCAAGCGCAGGTGGATGGCACATCGGGTCCTTTAGGTTGGCGACTGCATGCCGCACGGAGCATTGCCGACCGCAACGGTGCTGTCTGTCGCGCTGCAGCCGACCAGCTGGGCTTGCTGGGCGACCGGCCTGCCAGAATGCCAGCGGGAGAATTGTTGTGGTGCAAATCTGCCTGTGTGATGCGGCAGGTGGGCTCAGTATCGGCCTGCAATGCCTGCCGGCCGTTGGCGGGTGTCGAGATGCAAGTGCAGCACGGCGGCCAAGTGAGCAGCGGCTGCTGGAGGCGAAAACCCTGGCGCCATTCGCCACGAGCGCGAGGCGGCGCTGGCGGCGCAAGAAGCTGGCCGCGGCGCGGCAGCAGCTATGCCGAGCAGGCCCGGCAGGGGCCCAGCAGCGGCAACAGCAGCTGACGGGCTCGTACGGCCGCGTCAGGCTGACTCCGCACAGCTGCGGGCCAGGCTGAGGGGTTTGAGGAGCGGCGTGCCGCCATCGTCGCCGACCTCCAGGTGCAGCCACTCGTGCTATACGCGGGGCTAGGGCATCCTCGTCGCAACCGCGTAGTTCGAGAGCTCGCTGTGAGGTCTTTCATGCGCCCGTTGCTTCTTGCCACCTTTCTCGCCCTCCCTCACCCCCCAACAAACGGCAGGCACGCGAAGCTGCGCTGCAGGCGCGTGAGCAGGAGCTTTGCGCAGTGCAGGAACGGCTGCAGGAGGACCGCGCTCGTGCGGCGGCAGATATGCACGTTTGGAGGAACGTGCGCGGGAGAGCCTGCGCGTGGTGCGTGAGGCGGAGGCCGACTACCTGGCGGGCCGCGACAGGCTCGAGGCACTGGAGCGCGAGGTGCGGCCAGGAAGCTGCGGCAGCAGCATGCCTGCACAGCCGGCGGTCCCTCGTCGGGTGTCACTCCACTGTACCATGCGCTTGCCAGCATGGCCCATCAGCCCGCATTCAGTTGGAATCACACCTCAACACTTACTGGCACCGCGCCTGCGCGTTGGCTGCATTGTCGGCAACAAGGCGCCGTCGATCGCGGTGTGGCGGATGATGCGGATTGAGCGCCGCCATGATGTTGAGCGCCTGCACGACATCGGGGCAATTCTGGCACGAGAGCGAGAAGAAGGTTTCGAAGACGAAGTCGCCCTCCAGAGCGCGGACGGCGTCGAGCAGTTCGGCGTCTTCCTTCGGCGGGTGGCCGCCGACGTGGAGCAAAGCGAGGATGAGGGGCTGTGTCGTGCGTCTGGGCGTCCAGTTCGATCGCGTTCGTGCGGGACAGATTTTGGGCGCGTCAGCGGGCGGACGCTGCGCTCGCCGGGGCACGCGACCTCGATCCCTGCTGCAATCTGCATTGCCACGCACAGCCGACACTTGGTGTGAGGGGCAGCGCAGGGGGCAGCACGCGTGCCGCAAACCTTTGCCCTGTACCACGTGTCACTGTATACGTTGCAGGCAAAACCCACGCTAGCTCACCGGCACGCAATCAGGCAACGTTGCGTTTTGCCCCTGTCCCTGTGCCTTGCCGCAGCTGGAGTCAGATGCGCTGGCCGCGCGAGAGGCCAAGCTCGGGGAGGACCGGGCACGACTGACTGCCGAGCTGGACGAGCTGCTGGGGCGGCAGGAGGAGCGGCTGCGCGCCTGGGAGGGGCGCGTGGCGGAGCAGGAGGCCGCACTGGAGGGCTTGCGGCAGGCCGCCTCCGATGAGAGCACGGCTGTGAGGCGTGTACGCATATGCAAGTGTATCGCAGGCCACCAACGGACCTGAACAAAAGAGGCTACACCATGGATTTCAACCTGGCAGAAAATTGTAATCAGCAATGTACATAATCATGCAGGTGCCATGCCCACGAGACCGTCCCATTCTTCGCTTGAAGGCGAAGTTTCCGACCCCGATGATCTTGCTGCGGTATACGCGCTGGAAGGGCTTAACGGAGAGAAAGGAGTATTGGTGACAACGAATGGAGGCTTATCGAGGAGCAAGCATCATCCTTTTTTTGCGTGCCTCAGATTGCACTTCCTCAATCGATTGATGCCGGGGTGCACTGGAGCAACACCCACCGGCGCGTGCCTGGCGCGGGATGTGGCGGTCGGCGAGCATCAGTAGCAGCGGCACTGACGAACCCGCTGCAAGCGCATCGCCTGCTGGCTCGGAGCGCGGCAGTCCGCGCTGGATGCGCGACGAGGCGAGGTCGCGAAACGCTCGACAAGCGGGCAGAGCGCTGGAAGGCGTCGCATTGGCATGGGTGGGGCTGCTGCGGGGTGAGCACAGGGCGTGGTGCGGGACCATGGAGGGGCGTCGTATCGATGCGCCTCACTGGGAAATTGCGCATTGCGTCAGCCTCGTCTGTGCACCGGGATGGCTGCGGCGGCCATGCCCTGGCTTGTCCGCGACGCGACCGCCAGGAGCGTGAGGCGGTGATGACCGACTGGCAGCAGCGCCTGGAGCGCCGCCAGCAGGAGCTTGAGGAGGTGAGGGCGGCGGCGCAGGCAGAGGCGGGCAAGAGGGCGCAGGAGCTGGACGCCCGGGACAAGGGGATGACGGCGGCGGAGGCCGCGCTGCGGGAGCGGGCGCGCTCTGCTGAGGAGTCTGAGGCGCGGCGGCAGCGCGAGGTGGCCGACAAGGAGGCCAGTCTGGGGCGGTGGGAGGCCGAGCTGCGGGCGCTGGACGCAGAGCTCTCCGCGCGCGGCCGCGAGCTGGCTGAGGAGCGGCAGCGGCTGGGGGAGGATCGCCGCAGCCTGGAGCTGCAGGCGCGCGACCTGGCCGCGGCCGAGGCGCGCGTGGCGGACGCAGGTCCGCGAGGCAGAGGCGCTGCGTGAGGAGGCGCGGTCAGAGCGTGGCAAGCTGGAGGGGCGGGAGGCGCGGCTTGCGGCAGGGGAAGCTTCGCTGGAGGGGAGCCGCCGGGAAGTTGCACGGAAGCGGAGAGCCTAGCCGCGGCAACTGCGGTGAGTTGGCCTGTACCTTATCCAGCAGCCGCGAAAGTACGGGAATTTGGCCGCGATCCACGAGCCTCCGTGGGTCACTGCCCAATCACTTGTCACGGTAGCGGTCAACCTTGCGCGACCCTCCGCCTTGTCACGACCACTGCCAGGCCGCCAGCGAGCGCGAGCAGTAGCCAACGGCCGAACGTCGAGCTGCAGCGCGCCACCGCCGAACGTGTTCTTCGACGATTTCGAACGCATCGACCTGTTCGGGCTTGAACGATTCGGGCACGGCGACAAAGGCTGCAGCGGCGGGTTGATGCCGCCCGACTTATAGCCGCGCGAATAGGACGCATAGAGCAGATGCGTCGTCGCCGTCCCTTGAAATCGATCACGAAGCGGCCGGGACGCACGGGATGCGGGCTGCGGACAGCGGGCGCTGCAGGATCAGGCTGCCCGCCCTGGCGCTGGGCAACGCGGCCGATCATCGTCCCCTGGGGTGCGGCGGGGGCAAACTGCGTGGGCAAACCGCAGCCCAGAAGACCCAGGTCGGCTTCGCCTAACGTTCGCCCGTGCTGCACTCTAGGCTCTTCGTTGTCACAATTTGACCGCCTTAATTCATAGCGCCTCACGCTTTTGTCCTTTGAATGGCTCAACCCATCCCGCTCGTCATCGTGCCCGCACGCTCTCCACCCACGACCATCACCATCGCCTGTTGGTATCCAGGAGCGGTCCCCCGGCAGCTGCAGAAGTCAGCGGGTGGCGCGGCGCCAGCAGCGCGGTGCTGCTCGACCGCACAGCCTCGCCTGATGACGTGGCGGTGGTGTCGGACACGCGCCGCGCGCGCTGCTGGAGCGTGAGGGCGCCGTGCAGCGCTTCCCGGTCAGCGGAGCTCCAGGCGGCGCGCCAGGCAGCTCCGCGGCGGCGCTGCGCACCCTGTCCAGCGACGTTGCGAAGCAGCAGCGTGCCCTGGCCGCGTACGTGCGCTCCAGTGACTCCCGGCGCGGGCGGCTGGACGTCTGGCGGCTGAGCCGTCCACGGAGCGCGAGACCTCGGCCCTCGCGGCACATCTCACGGTGCGCGCGACACGCCACGAGCGGGGCTGGGCGCCCCGACTCTGCTTCAGCACTGTGGCATAGCGTTGTGGCTGGCACGGCGGGGGCCCTGCGTTTTTGGCTGCCTGGCCCTGGCTGCATTTGACCAGCCCCTTCGACCCACCTTGCCAGTGCAGGAAAAGAGCCAGGCGGTAGAAGCAGCTGAGCAGAGGCTGGCGGCCGCCGGTCAGGACTCGCTGCCGCGCAGTCCCGGGTGGGCCAGGCCCAGGTGGCGGCGGAGGCCAAGCTGCAGGCCGGGGCGCACGCGGCGGAGGAGGCGTCCTCGGCGGCGACGGCCACGGCGGCTCGGCTGCGTGATGTGGAGGAGCGCGAGCTTGCGGTGCGGGCTGCGCAGGACGAGCTGTCAGAGGCGCGCACCGAGCTCGGGACCAAGGCCGCCGAGGTGAGGGGGGCGGCGCAGGGTGAGGCGTGGTAGCGCTGTGTTGGAGTGGGTGAAGGGGGGGCGCGGTGGCAAATCCACCTCGGTCGGCGGCACAGCTGTGTGTTTGGTTGCACGTGCGGGCCTGCCTGGGGCAGAGCACACAGCTTCAACAGCTGCATGCTGGGATGGAGCAGCGGCAGGCCCCCAGACCCATCACACCAAGCGTGCATCCTCAACCCAATGCTGGCCATTCCTGTGACCCACCCTCCCCAATGCGACCATCACCCAACAGTTGGAGCAGCAGTCGGTCCTGATTCGCCGCGCTGAGCAGCAGCTCGCTGAGCTGGAGGGGGAGAGGCGCAAGCTGGCTGCGCGCACGGCCGAGCTCTCCGTCAGCGAGGCAGACATCCGGCAGCGCACAGCAGCGCTCGACAGGCGGGACGCCGAGCTGGCGGGCGAGGCCAGCAGGTAGGGCTGAGACGGCCGCGCAGGGACCCGACTGAGCGCCCTGGTGAAGGGCGCGCTGGCACGATCGATCTCTGCGCCCGGACGACCCCTCCTCAACTATGGCACCGCGCTCGCGGGCGTATGCCGACACCCTCCCCCAACTGTTCTTAACCCTGCGCTGCCAGGTGGCAGCCGATGCTGCTCAGCTGCAGCCCCGGCTGGCCAAGGCGGAAGCCCTTGCTCGGCTGGAGGTGGAACTGGCGGCCAGGGAGGCGGAGTGCCGCGTCGAGGTGGGCTTGGGTAGCGCCGTCGAAGCATCGGCAGCCACTGTTTGCTTGCCGAACTGGATTGCACGAAAATGGCACAGCAGTGAGGAGGGAAGCTCTTGGTAGCCTGTTAATTGGCCTGCATGATTCACATCTTCTTGCTCTCCTCGTCTCCCCTCCCCCTCCCAAAAGGCTGATCAGCTAGCGCAGGGGCAAGCGGCCCTGGAGGCGTCGATGGCACGGCTGCAGGCTGCCCAGGACCGCGTGGATGGTGAGCGTGCGCGGCTGGTGGAGCAGCAGCACCAGCTGGCAGTGGAGCAGCAGGCCATGGCGGCGTTCAGGTGGGGCAGGGGCCTCAGAGGGGGGCTTGTGAGCTTTTCCTGGGGGGTTGCTCCCATTGCTGCAGCTGTCAACGGGCGTGTTGCTTGAGCTTGTGAGGGCAACTCCGATCTATTGTACCTGCGACGACCTGGCACGGTGATGATGTTCATGTTGCCTTTGCGGCGCTTGCCACAACTCATGCTCAACGCAGGCACATGTGGCGCACACGCATGTTGTCGCACAAGCACACACACACACACACACACACACACACACACACACACACACACACACACACACACACACACACAACCACACACCTGCATGCAGACACATACACACACATGCGTGCACGCACACGCTCACGCGCGCGCTCTCACACGCTCCCTCACAACAAACGCAGGCCGGACGGCGCGTGTGATGGAGGAGCTCTCGTGAAAGATGCCGAGGTGGGGCAGCGCGTGGCGGCATCTTGAGGAGGCAGAGGCGGCACTGCACGATCAGCTGGCGGCGCTGGAGGATGGTGACGCGGCCGCTGAGGCAGACAAGGCGGCGGTGGCGGTCGAGCGGCAGTTGGAGAAGGCCCGGGCGCTGTCATCAGAAGGACGCTGAGGTGGATGGGCTGATGAGTACTTATTGATGGAGGCTGGGCGGTGTTGTAGTGGCCTCCAATTGATTGCGGGCTCACGTGCGGTTTCGGCCAGATGCTCAAGCCGCCCCAATGTCTGGAAGGAATGGTGCAGCGCGTTTTCAAGCATGCTGGTAGGAACCTGGGTCTGATCCGGGATGACTTGTCGCCCCGCCAAAAACCCACTGCAACAGGGTCTGCTGGCCGAACGTGACCGGCTGCAGGAGAGGTGGGCGCGCCTCAAGGGCAGTCGAGCCGACGGCAGCACGGAAGCGGCGCTCGAGGCAGCCTGGGACTGGTTCAGGCCAAGAAGGCGGCGGACCTCGGGACGCGAAAGAGGCGTCGGCTCGCTATCTTCGGGAGCTCAGGACGCCCAGCTCGATGCTGCCGCTGAGGTCGCGGCAGCTGAGTCCGGCATGGTAGCGGCGCGCCCGGCATAGCTCATATGGTATCGCGGGTAGGGTTGGGCGGTGTGTTTTGGGCATTGTCAGCATATGAGTGCCTGGCCAGCAGGCACGAGCTTGCGGAGATGGTGGTGTGCGCAAGCGTGTTCCAGGCTGTGCCTCAATTTGCCTTCGCAGGGTATGACGCGTTACACGTTACGCCAGCAGGAAACGTCGCTGTTCCCGAGGCGCAGGACGCAACCCCATGCCGGGGTTAAAAGGTGTTTACAGAAGTCGTCCGGAGGTAGTGCAGTGCCCCCAAGAGAAAAGATTACTTCCCCTGGCCTGACCCTCGCTGGCTGCCGTTTTTCACGCGCTCCTGGACGATCCCGCCCGCACCCACCTTGCACCCTGCCGCCGGGCCCTGTCAGGCCGCGGAGAGGGCCGACCTGGAGCGCCAGGGGGCCGCCCTGGCGGAGGACGCAGCGGCCGCGCACCAAGCCCTCGAGGCAGCCGCGGCCATGCGTGCCGCAGCAGACGAGTCGGCCCGCTCCGTGGCGGCGCGCGAGGCCGCCGTTGCAGCGCGCGCGCAGCAGCTTGCGGATGCCGAGCGCGGGCTCGCCGACCGGCAGGCGGATGCGCTGCGCACCCTGGAGGCGATCGAGGCCGGCATCGGCGCTGCCTCGAGGCGCACCGTGCCGCAGTGAGGAGCCGCTGGTGGCGTGACCGGCCGACCTGGAGGAGCGCGCGGTCACCGGGTGCGGACGGGACGGCTGCTGGCCGAGATGCGTGCCGTCACGTTCGCGTGATGACCGTCTGCGCCGAGAAGAACCGGATCGAATTGGTCAGTTCGATGTTGTAGTAGTCGAGGGTCGCCAGTCGGTGGACAAGTCGCGAGGGCGCTGGTGTGTTGATCAATGTATCAGGGCGCATCTGCGTCTGCCCGCTACATGGCTGCAGCCCATGCAGCGCTTGGCGCAGTGCGTGCATGGGCGTTCGCATCTTTGGCGCGGCCTGGCAAAAGTCTTGTCAACTATAAAACTTGAATTACTTTGGCGCGTTCCGGGACGTAATCCGAGTCGACCGCATCATCCCGCATTTCGACCGAAACCGACCTCCTTCGCCACAGACACCCCACCCCAACCCTGCTTGTTCATGCCCCGGATTCCCTTCTACCTCACCACTTCCCGAAACCGTCCGCCCGCAGACGACCCCCGAAGGACTCGCGACACTGAAGACCGTCAACGAGGGTGGCGTCATCACCGCAGGGATAGCCAGCCAGAATGTGACGGCGCCGCGGCGCTGCGATGCGCGAGGCGGCTGTGAAGCGCGCGAGCGGAGCTGTCGGAGCAGGAGCGCGGGTTGCGCGATGCGGCGGCGGCGGCCCGCGACCGGCAGCAGCAGGAGAGCGCCAAGCTGGCGGAGGCTGAGAGCCGTGCCAAGGCCACACAGCAGCAGGCGCAGCAGGTGGGCGCGAGGGGAACGGCCGCTGGGCACGCTGGGTAGGTGCGCTGGACAGACCTTCACGGTTTGCCGTGCCGCTGACCGGGTGGCGACATCGTGGTAGCCGCCGACTGCATCACGCAGCCCCTTCGCCGGCAATGCCAGCGTGTCGTCACAACTGGCTCCCCGCACCACGCCGCCGCAGTTCATCGACTCGGCGCGCCACGACGCGGCTCAGCTGGCGGCACAGCGCTCCATTGCCTCGAGATCTGGCAGCGGCACCTAGCGCGCCGCGGAGCTGGATGAGCTCGAGCAGCATCTGCAACACCTAGAAAACACCGGGACGCAAGGCCCTTTTCCGGACTTTGGCGACATGGCAAACGCGGGGTCTCGTTGTCGGCTGGGTATAATCCTTGGCGGCAAGCGCACGATTGATGTCGGCGTGCAGGCCAAAGTCATTGAAAGTCGTCATAAAATACTCACAAGGGTGCCCCGCTCCCGACCCGCTCCAGGCGCGCGCCGACGTCACCGCTGCGCGGCAGCAGCTGGTGGCCCTGGAGGCGGAGCTCGACGCCACACGCGTGCGCGCATCCGCGGAGCAGCAGGCGGCAGACTCGGCCGCAGCAGCCTGGCGCGCGAGCGGCCGGCGCTGGAGGAGCAGCGGCGCGGGGCGGCGGAATGCTGCGCCAGTTGACGCGCGGGAGGACCCTTGGACCAGGCCGGAGGGTGTTGGGTGGGGTTTATGCTGCAACGGAGCGAGCGAGAGAATCCTGCCAGCATCGCACGGATGTCGCCGTGAAATCTGCAGCTTCCTTCTGATAATCGTCGATTGCAATCGCCAATGGGAAAGGTCTTTCTCCTATGATGCCCTACAGTCTTCACCAGCAGCCATTACATGCAACTCCGCCACTCCGCCGCCGCCACCCGCCGCCGGCCCCATCGCCGCGCACCTGATGCCGTGGGCAAAACAGGGCGTGCTGCTGCTCAATGCGGTGCTGACCGTCGAGGACGGCCGGGCCGGCGCGCATCAGGGGCAGGTTGGGAAGGCTTCAGCCGGACCACGTGGTCGACGTGCTGAACCGCGAGCGCGAGGGCCTGGTGTTCCTGCTCTGGGGCAGCTATGCGCAGAAGAAGGGCGCCATCGTTGATCCCCGCCGGCACAAGGTGGTGCGTGCGCACTTGACTCGGGAACGAGAGGCGACTCGGCGCGCCACGACGCCGGTTTAACGCAAGAATACTATGCTGTTATTGCGTCTTAACCATTGAGGCAGCACACAGGCTTCCGCGGGGGATGAGCAATCATCCAAACCAACAAACACCGGCGCCAAGGCCTTTTTCGGACTTTGGCGACATGGCAAACGCGGGGTCGTCGTTTTGAGTAACACTCTTCTGGCACAGAAGTTCCAGCAGTTCGCAATTGTCTGCGCATCAGCCTGTCTCGTTGCAGCCGCCCCGGCCGTTCATGCCGTCGAATCCGGCGCCGATGCAGGCATTGTCGTCCCCGACGAGCCCGATGACGACAGCTTTACCGCGGGCGTACCCTGCGGGCGAGCGACAGCGAGGCGCGGAACGAGACCAAGGAAGGGGCCTTGTTGGAGAACGCTTAGCTGTAGGGCCAGTCGCGAGCCTGTTGACCAGGATATTACGCTGCCGCCCAACATGGCCCCTTGCTTCCCTTGCACCGACATCCCAAACAACCTTCCAAGATCCGGTCAGAGCTGGACGGGGACCGCTTGTCGTGGCGCGCCACTGCGGAGGCGGAGCAGTCGCGGCTGCTGCGCGTGGTGCAGGAGCAGGGGGTGGCGCTGGCCGACAAGGAGCGCCAGCTGGAGGCGCTGCGCGCAGAGCTGCAGCAGCAGCTGGCGGCCGGGGCCAGCGACCTGGACGCGCGCGAGAGGGATGTGCGTGACGCCGAGGCACGCGTGCGCGCACGCGGAGGCCTTGAGGCGCGCGCAGGAGCGGGCGACGGCGGCGGATGGCGCTGAGGCTGTGCTGCGATCGCGTGAGGCCGACCTGGCGGGGCTGGCGGCGCGGCTGGAGCGCGATGCAGTGCAGCTGGCGGCCGTGCGCAGCAGTCTCCAGGTGGGGTGAACCAGGGCAGGCTGGGGGCTGCTTGGCCACGTCGCGCGGGCTGGGAGCTGCAGGGGTGCAGGGTCCTCAGTGCTTGCGCAGCGCAGCAGGACGTCGACCAGCCGGCCGTCCCAATCCCGCGCTGCAGGAACGCTCCCGGCCTGGACGACCGCGAGATGGCGGCTGCGCAGGCAGCAGCGGCGTCCGCAGGCGCAACGGCGACTGCCACGCCCCCATCTCCAGTTCCAGCCCCCTCGCTGCCGCTGCCGCCGCCGCGGCAGGTGGGCCTGGCCGCTGAGCCCAGCGACCTGTCCGCCAGCGCCCCAGTGACCATCAACAGCCGCCAGCACCGCACAGTTAGCGCCCTGCTTGCCAGCTTGCAGCAGACAGCGGCGCGCGGCTCAGAGCGGCTGCAGCGCCTTGAGCGCGTGCTGGCCACCTTGCCGCGGACGCGGCCGAACCCGAGCGCGTGCGCAGTACGTACGCAACCGTGTCCGCCCTGGGCCGCGAACTGCTGGAGCTGCGGCATCAGCGCCTTCGCTGCGGCGTTGGGGGTCGGATAAAGGATCGTTTCGGTGATCTTCTTGTCGACTTCGCCGTCGAGGATATAGTTGATGAAGGCGTGCGCGTTCTTCGGGTGCGGCGCGCCCTTCGGAATGCACAGATTGTCCGAATTGAGCTGGCTGCCTTCCTTCGGCACGACGAAATCGATGCTCTGTCATCGCCGCCCGCCATCAGGTGCGCATGCTTCGGCATGGACCTGCGCCGATGCTGCCTTCATTCGTGGACCATCGATGATCAGGGCCAATGGCAGCAGATAGTAGCCAGAAGACGCAGGAAATCAAAGAGATCAAGATGCGTCCGAATATCGACGATCATGATTTCGATGTGAAGATGCGCAAGGTTTTCGACTTTCTGGGCGAAGGCGACAAGGTCAAGATGACGATGCGTTTCCGCGGCCTGCGAAATGATGCGGGAAAATCCAGTGCCATCGGGTGAGTTGCCGGAAGAAATTGACAGTGTGGCGGCAGCGGTGAACCGGGGACGAGCTTGAGATCCCTACTGGGTGGGGTTCTGCATGTATCACTCGGCAAGTCGTGCGAGACGGGTGGGCCACAGTCAACATCACCAAGGGGCAAGGCTTCGGCAACCATTGCCGCTCTATACGCGAGCCGCCGGTTCGTGCCATAGACGGACGCACAGATCAGGGACCGAGGTTTGAACGATTTCAGCGTCGAGGCGACCGGCCTCTCCAAATATTTCGGCGATTTCAAGGCTGTCGACAATGTCAGCCTCGCCGTGCCCACGGGCAGCATCTATGGCGTGCTCGGCCCCAATGGCGCGGGCAAAACCACCAGCCTGCGCATGACGCTGGGCTTCGCGTCGCCTATAACTGGCGGTCGCGATACCTGACGCAAAACCTCGACTGCTGCGACTGCTGCATCGGTTTGCCGGTGTTCCAGAAGGGGGCGGGTTTCCTCGACGCTTCGCTGCGCTATTCGCCGACGAAGTGGCTCGAACTTTCGGTCGACGGGACGAACCTGTTGAATACCACTACCGTGTATCAGCAGCAGATATTCGGCGATTCCCCGCAGACACCGGGGGCTGCGGCGAAACAGAACGGGTTCGACGAATAAGGCGAATTGTCGTCGAAGCAAAGCGTCAGCAGGTTTGCCAGCGTCGGCGTTGCGATAAGGCCGTCGACCTTGATGTTGAATGATGAAATTCAGGCGGCAGGCAGCAAGCTCGAGGCAGGAAGCTCGGTTCGAATACGACGCCCAGCGTCAAGCTCAAAAGAAGGATCCGGAAAAGTACCTTTTTCTGGAAGGTACCGCCTACGATAACCCGACCCTGTCACCCTCGACATCGGAACGTTGGTAGGATCCCGGCTGGAAGACCCGCTGGCTATTTCGAGCTGGTACCAGTGCATTGACGACCTCAGAGCGCCTGGCAAAACGTTGCGTCAGTGACACACGCCTCCAGCAAAAAACCCACCCACCGGGCGGTGGTGAGATCGGTGTCTTGCGCTCCGGCAGGAAAGGGGTGACGACGCTGCCAATGGAGGCGGGCTTGACGCCCACGCTGGCGCACCAGCGCTGGTAGACAGCGAACCAGTCGGTGGTGAGGCCGGGCATCGGCTTCATGTAGGGCACGTCTTCGCGATACAGCGCGTCGAGGAATACAGGGCGAGCCTGGGTTGCGATCACAAGCAAACCATGAAAGGTTAGCTTGAGGTCTCCTCCCTACATATGTGCCGCAAACATGGCGCTGGCATGCAATAAAGTCTTCAAACTGCGTGGTGTCCGTGAGGGCGGGGTCCTGGTAGGAGACCGTCCGGTACTGGTAGTGCACCGGGCCGTCTGGGCCGGTGTAGCCGGCCCGGAAGGCGGTGCGGGGCGCCAGTGCGGATGGAGAACGGCACCGGGATGATGTTGCGGACCGCGTCGAAGTGGTGTTGGGTCGCTGTAGGACTGTCGAAGATCGGAACATCTATCGGGTGTGGTACACATGGGTGGATGGTGTTGACCCGATGCGAAGCCGCAACACATCCTGGTGCACCAGCCTCACCGTCCACGTCAGCAAGCTGGCATCCCAGGCGCCTGTGAAGGCCTTGGCAAAGAACAGGGCACTGTCCTTGACGCTCAGGGTGGAGGGCAGCACCTTGGGGAAACATGGACGCGCCACCGAGCGTTTGTGCGCAGGCTTTAGCTGACGACCGCGCCCAAATCAGTTTGCGTCTCTGGGTCGTGATCCAAGCCCTCTCTTCAAGATTTACCTCCCTTGCGCTGGAGTCCATTCAGGGAATGCTCTCCTGAGCTCTCAGTACCTTGCCAACTTTCGGGCTTTCACCTGCTCGGCGACTGTTCTTTTCCTCTTCTCAATGTCAAGCCAGTGGACCAATGATCGAGAGGTGTTGGCAACGTCAGCCCAGAAGTATAGCGGTCTCGCAGAGTGCCTTGTCGGTGGTGTTGGCGCCCAGCATTTCGCGCGGTCTCGTAGTCCGAGATGGGGGCACCTTGAAGACGGGCCCCTTGGCGGCGTCGGTGTTGGTCACGATGGCTGTCGCTCAGGCTGGAGGCACCACAAATGGCTTGGCGTTTCCACGAGCTGTTGCGGAATGAGCACAGGGGAGTAGAGGGGAAGGATGACACGCGAACCAGGCGCTTGGGTCGATCGAACAGCTGACTGGCATGCGCGCATTGGGGCAGTCGCAGTGCATTGCAGTAACAGTTGTTTGCATAGCAGGAGGCACAGCAAATTGCTTGAGCCACACCCAGCACAATGTCAAGGTGCCGCAGCAGGCAGATTCAGCCCACCCCGCGAGCCAGCGCACCTGGGGGTAGAGCGCGTCTTCTGTCCGGGGGCGAGCTGTGTACACAAAGGGGCCGGGCGCCCCGAACTTGAAGCCCGAGTACTCGGCGGAGGCGCCGCCGGTGTGAGTTGCGCACCCGGTCTTCCAGCCAGGACGGCGGCCGCCTTCCGGCCAGCCTTCTGGGCGTCGGTGAGGGCCTTGCCCCCGGTGGTCGGCGTCGAGCTGCTTCTTCAGGAGCCCGTCGTACTCGGCAGCCTGGTTCGAGGGAACAGAATGGACAGCATCGCGTGACCAGCACCACCTGGTGAGGTTGACATGCAGCAGGGTGCGCAGGGCGCAGGGGGCAGGGTAGTTTGGCGTTGAGAGGGGTTCGGTGGAAGTGCAATAGCTCGGCCGGATCAGCAGGGATCACGCCCAGCCGCAGCGTGACGGGGTCGAGCGTGGAAAGCTCTCGATGGCGTGCAACTGGGCCAGCGCCACCAGACCGTACAGCCTTCAGGCAGCAATGGAGGAAATCGGCATGGAGAGATAGGTCACGTGTCAGAGTGATGACACAGATTGCGGCCCTGCCCTTGGCCCAGAAGGCATCGGACAACCTGATTCCGGCTGCCAGGTGGGCGTAGATGCAATCCGCAGCGACCCGCCTCCACAAGCCGGAAAACTGGTTTTGGAGTCGCATGAGCGACAGCCTGCTGCGCCTGCGGCTCCCACGCGAATCCGGATGAGAAGAGAGAGGAGGCAATGGGCAGTGATGAAAAGCGCTAGCCCGAGTTGGGCATCGTTGAGGCCAAGATTGTATTTTACGTAGGGGATACGCGAAACCCAGCTCCCAAACAAGATGCTGTTGGTAGCAAAAACCAACCCTACTGCTCTGGCTCTAGGATTGTGAAAAAAGGAGTTGATAGACTGGCGCAAATGCGATGAGGCAGGCGGCGATGCCGCCGATCTGCGCCTGGATCGCCATGTCGGCTCGGTCACCGTGTCCATCGCGGACGAAAGGATCGGGATGTTGAGGTTGATTTCGCTGGTCAGCTGCGTCGACAAATTCGCATCCGACGGAGGATGTCCGACGCGCCGGGCACCAGCAGAACATCGCTGCCCGGTCAGGCTCAGGCCTGCGTCATGGTGGTGCCATGCCGGTGCGCCACCTCACGCGTGAGAGTCCGCTGCGCGGAGATAGCCACCGGTGTAGCCTTGGGCATGTGTACGATCGCCGCATCCACCTGGATCCGCGCTTGCCTGGGCGCCGTGGGATCTAGATCGCGGCTGATGGTGTAATTGCCTTCAGCGGGAACTGTGAATGATACTGCATTACTAAAAGGATTAGGGCTGATTGTTATATCCTGTGCCGCTTGTCCTAAATTTAATTTAGCATTGTCCTTAAATGTTGTCATGCCAAACGGACGGGAGCCCAAGGGCGCTCTGAGCCAGGAACCCGGCTGACGTCTGGATGGGGCAATCGCCCCATAGATATCATACATAATCCAGCTTGAGGCACTGCCTGACCCGCGTGTGTCCTCTCATGTGTAGATTCAGGCGGCAGCGAGCACAGCGGCGTCACCCGTGAGGGTCATGAGCCCCATATCTGTCGTCCAAGCTGAACCAACAGGCGGGAATGTCGATGCATGGCATTTGCTTTTGTACGCAAGAAAACTACGCAATATGGTCAGTAATGTTGTATTTTGCATACGGTTGCAATGGTACAGGACGACGCCTGAGTTGCTTGCCGAGCCCGTCAACGAACGATCATTAGGGCACGTAGTTCAGTACGCCGATCACCACCGCCCAGAAGCCTGCGAACTCGACATTGAACGGTGCATGCGCCAGCTCACCGCCGCAATCCAGCACGTTTGCCCGCCGTTTCGTCACGCCCGGGTCACCCGCCGGCGCGTGCGGCCACGACGGGCGCCGGCTCGACAAGCACCGGCTTCCGCCGATCAGCCCCCGCAACTTCGTCCGCCTCACCCCGCCTTCCTCCTTCGCTCTCCTCCACCTCCGGCCCGCTGCCCTCCACCTCCGACACGCGCGCGCCCTCTGCTGCCGCGCTTGCTGCCGCGCTGGCGTGCCCCTCTGTCCCCGTGCCTGGCCCCAGGTCCGCGCTCTCCAGGAAGGGCACCCTGTAGCGCTGCTGGATGCGCAGCGTGGAGGCGTCGGCGGCGGCCCTATCCGCACGATGTGCGGCAGTCCTCCAGCGCCGCACGTAGGGCGCGTCGAAGCCGGCCAGGCACTTCGACTTGACGATGATGTCCTTGAGGATCTTGTTGACCGCGTGGCCGAGGTGGATCGCACCGTTGGATACGGCGGGCCGTCGTCCAGCAGCACCTGGCTCAGGATGACAATCTGCTGCTCGGGGCGCTGCATCATGAGCTTGTCGAAATGCGGCAAGAAAGGGGGGGAGAAGCGAACAGGCTATCAAAGAGCGGTGGCAGGGCGGTGGCAAGCGTGTGCATGGTGGCTGTCTGCTCGGTCAGGGAATGGCGCCTAGAAACAGCCAGGCCCCGAACTGCGGCAGACCCTCATCGTGTGATCTTGCACCTGCAGCAACCGTCAGATTGCTTTCGATGTTTTCCGGCCCTTACGATTATGGCAACCCAATGCTCCCACACATGACACAGAGACACAGAGACACACATATGTTACAGGCACACACACACGCACACACAGTGTCCTTACCCCCGCCCCCCCACCGTTGAGGGCCTTTTCCGCCAGGAAGGGGGTCTGATTCCAGTTAAATACCCGCTTGACGGGCCCTTTTTCGTCGCGGGCCGACACAAACACCAGCCCTTTCTGGTAGTACATGGGGCTAAAATCGGCCTGGCGGGAGTTGATCGGCAGGTAGTCGAGCCGGTACGAGGAGGAGTCACGGTAGAAGGTCGGAGCCATATAGGCATGCCTGTAAGCGGCTAGCGCACATGATGTGCGAAATTCGGGGCAGACAGCGTACTTGTCGTGCAGTTGTGGTTGACAGCGCGTTCAAGACAGTTGGGGCGTGTTACAGCACCGCTGACAGCTGGCAAAAGCCCTGAGTGGGAGGTGCGAGCGGCCACTGCTCACTTGCATATGGGCACGAGTGTCTGCAGGGGCTGCAGCGGGACGTCAAATTCGTCCAGCTGCCCGTCACGCAGCACACTCAGGCGCGCGGTTGAGCCAGTGGGCTTCTGCGTGATGAGGGCGGTGAAAAAGATGCGCTCGCGGGAGCGGAAGTGCACAATGCCGTACTGCGGGTGGGATGGGAGGGGGCGTGCAGAAAGGGTTCGCCGGGGCTCGTACACATCAAACGCTGGAAACACAGGCAGGACAATCTCAGTGCGGGCACTGACCACTGATCGCTGCTGTCAGTCCCTCGGGACTAGCCCGATGGGCGGCATTTGCATCTTCACACCGCAACACCATGCTGCTCGTCCCCCTTCTTCAGGGGGAGGTTGGGTGGGGGTGTATCAATTCCGAACCTGCTTAATAGCGTCACCATACCCAGGCTGGGCGCGGTAGCAACCCAGGG